>UCOM01001024.1:0-52086 GCA_900474385.1 Ormyrus pomaceus
AAAGAGCACATAACTTTTGAAAAATCGAGCGTTAGGCCGAATGGACGCGGCTTCCTTCATATTTTAACATTAGAAAATATATCCCAAAGTTACAGGAAAATCCATTACCCAAATGTCGTATACTCTCCTTGTAAGAATATTATTAAAATTACTTATTCTTCTTCTTCTTTTGTGTTCATTATAAAGAGCTATGATTTCTCACAAAAAAATTGTGAATCGTAAATCTTTGCTTGTTATTTATATGCCTCTACTATATACTATAATAGTAAATACTAAATACCGAGATGCAGCAACTAATTTGATTTTTTTAAGGTAAAGAGTAAATTATGCTTCATTGAATATATTTAAAAAGGCGATTTTACTTTATTGAAATTATACATGACATTTTATGTATGAATTTATACATTTTATTGATATTAAAAACGACATAAGCGAAGTCGTAAACTCTACGTATTTATATTGAGTACAGTTTTGAGTAAACTTCTGCCTCGACTTCGCTCTCTCTCTCTCTCTCTCTCTCTCTCTCTCTCTCTTTCTCTCTCTGCCTAACCTTGCTCATTTATATTGAGTTATACACAAAGTTTATATTGAAGAAAGGAGCGGAAAATAAGGTGACGCTGTTACGCTCAACTAATAAACTCGGTTCTAATATTGCCCGGCATACATACTGTAGATTGCGAAATTAATAAAAGGAGGAGATGGAGGCGAAGGACTTGAAGGTCGTGGGAGGGCTAAAGACGAGCGACACAGCGGCAGCAGCGAGGCTCGCGACAACCATTCTGCGATCGTGTGTCTTATGTTGAGCGTGGCATTAACGCGCCAGACTAATAAATAACCAAAGTTTAGCCGAAGCAACTTAATAATGCATCTTTTACCTCGACCCTTCTCCGCTCTCTCACTAACACGGATCTTGGAGAATAGCAAATTGAAGCAGAAGAACCTGCAGAAGACGCTTCAGAGTTTCCTCGACGACTTTTGCCTAGGATTCATTTTAACCGGTAGATGTAAGTGCGAAAACGCGCGCAATTAACTTGAGCAAACTTGAAATTTAGCGTGCAGTTCGCACAGAGACAGAGAATTTCATAAACGAGTTCGTATACCGAAGTTGTCATACTGCGTGCTATTTAAGTTCTCGACTAAATAATTTTCGGCTTTCTGTATCTGACTCTTCACGTTCATTTTAGCTTGCTGCTTTCATAATATGTCAAAAAGCTGTCGAATTAATCATACGTTTCAATTGGACCAAATGCTTCACTTTTTTAAGTAAATTTTTTACTAGTAGTTAAGTGTACGTTTGGTCAGGCAAGTTAGATGCAGTAGTAAAACGATTAGCATATTAATTTTCGAATAAGGAATTAGTAATTATGTTTTTAAATATCGATGTGAAATAGTAAGGCCAACCTTGCAAACAGGTAATAATATTTGCCTCGGCGGGACTACGGATTTTTCTCACACTCCCCTTTTGACATTACATCAAACTCAATTGTCAGTACAATATTCCCATCTTTGCTTACATTACACTTAATATATTCTTTTTTTTTTCAAGCCTGAAATAAGATGGTTGAGCGTTACTTGGTTCGATCGCAGAATGAGCTACGTGAAATCGCGTGCATCAAACAGCATATCGAATTAAAGTATACAAAATCGTCGCCGGGGTGGTGCTCGCCAAAATAGGTCAGCGTATTCCCGAGTCGGCGACCACGTATGAAAGCTCGAAAGGTGGGACGATAAAACGGTCGCCTGGGAGGAAGAGAGCGAGCGCCTCCTGTCATTGTCAAAATAGAAATCGGAGCTCTATATAGTCTGGAGTCATAAAAATCTTGCCCAACGAGCGGTGTAATAAAGAGAGCGCGTCTATTTATTTTTTCGGCTCTATCTTCGGCTTCTTTCGCTTTCCTTTTTTTATTTTGATTTTATTTTTGCGCGTCGAACCCCTTTTGAAGATAATATCGCGCCTCCCCCGTCGCATCTCCCCTTTAAAAAAGAACTTTATTTTTAGGATCGACAAATTTTGCGACCTGTTACGATGCGGATTAGATCGCTCAAGGGATGAAGTGTCGTCTTGTGTTACATTGAGTTTTTTATGACTACATCGTTGATCTTTGAAATTGTAATATCAAGAGGTTTTTTTTTCAAAAAAAGTCTTATTTAATTTAAATATAATATAAAACAGTATAATATTCATATCTTAACTTTTTTGAAAATTAAAGAGTCACATTTGAAAGTCATATCAGTACAGTAATAATTTTCTGAAAAATAAAAATTTAATTATAATTTGAAGTTTTGTTAACTGTGCCGTAAAATACCTTTATCTTGCTTTTCTTAATAATTATGTAATTAAGGTTTTTTATAGTAAAATATGACAAATATTAAAATCAAAGAAATCGGATGATTTAAAATTGCAAAATAATTCGAAGAGAACCTCTTAAAAAGACATTTTATTTTTCTCCCTCGTAAAAATAATCAAAGCAAATAGAGCATTCTTAAAATGTTTACATCAATTATTGTATATAAGGCTCATATTAATACGTCGTTTATCAATTAAATAATTAAGAAAAATATAGGATTTATTAAAATTGCATTTATTAACATTGACCTATCCAACTAAATGAATTTCGCACACAGAAAATTAACCCGCAAGCAACCCACTCTTTATATATCCGTACCCGTGAACGCATTACGCGAACGTAGTCTCCTCTTTTGTCTCTCTCTCTCTCTTTCTCTCCGTCTCTCTTTGTCTCTCCGTCTCTCTTCCGTTTGCCTATATATAAGTACTTTTCCGAACGAGTAAAAAAGCTCGCACCGTTGGCTAAATGGGCCTTTATTTGGCCGTGGGCGGTTTCTTAATTATTTTATGGACAATCCGCTGGCTCGTGGGTCGAGCGCACTTACGCGCGGCCCTTAACGGTCGGAGACAATCCTCGCGGGCCGCCTAACGATGAGTTAGTGTTACTGCAAAGCGAGAGATGCCACCGAAATTCACGCACACGCGCTGGCGACCCTTTTTATTTCCGCCGAGTAAAATCCTACGACATCGGCGGGGGTGCAGAATTGCGGGAATAATAAATTTATTATCTGTGAGCTCGGTTAAGCGCGGAAAACTGCAAAGGAAATTTATATAGAACCTAATTTTTATGCGATGTAACGTTGGCGCGCAAAGCCAGAAGAGTTAATTGCATTAAAGAACTAAGTAAAGTACCCATATTTATGAAAACTCGCTGCAGAGCTCGAAAATATTTATTCTAATTTTCAAAAAAGTATCTAACTCGCTCATCAATGCTCCAGTCAAACTGCTGGACGCAGTAACTTTCGGTAATTTATATCTTATTTCTCGTTTGGACGAATTAACTCGGGATTGCACGCATGGGGGTTAATTGAAGGGGATGAAAGTGGAAATGGAACGAATTTCTTTTTTTCTGATGGATACATATAAAATAAGCTCTACAAGTAGTGCCATCTGTACAATGGACGAAGCCACGTCGGAAAATGTTAGTGATGTACATAATACATTTTTGCTTTTATGCACACATCAGAACTTGCCTTTATGGGATAAGACTCAAAGGTCATTTGAATGTATTCTAAGCCACTTTCCCTATTCCTTTCACTTTTAAATAGAGCATATTTTTAATGTTAAGCTAGCGAATGGAAAGAGAGAGAGAGAGAGAGAGAGAGAGAGAGAGAGGCAAGAGCGGAGCACCCAGAGCTTAAAGCAGTCTGCTCCTGTCGCTCATCGATTTTCTGTCAATAACAGCAACCCGGATTTAGATGATAAGGTATCACGGCGCGATCCTTTATAAAGCCTCCCCTATGCCTCTTCGCCCTTCCCAAGCTTTATTCTCTCACATGACTCGCTGCTGCAGCAGCTAATACTGATAACGATCGATAAGATTAGTGGTCAAACAACTTTTAATGTTCAAAAATTTAAATGTATATTTAGTCAATCTAACTTATTGTAATGGATCCTTTTTATATTTGCGGTTACTCTTCTACTTTAGAAATAATTTTAACCTCAGAAGTGGTTTTTGCTTTATCCATATAAAAGAATAAAAAGGAGTAATTGAAATCTGTAAAGCTTAATGTAGCATTTATTTTTTTACTTTTAATCTATTTGTGAAACTTATTACAGTAATAAATAGATAAAAGTAAAAACAGATTTTCTACCGCCTGAAGGCAATGGAAATTCCTTTTTCATTTTTTTCTGGTTTTATTAATTTTCTTTTTTATTTATTTAGCAATTTTCATTACCTTATATTTTAAACTCTTATAAACGATTTATAATTTAATAAAAGCTCTTTTTCATAAACTCTTAATAATAATCTCAGCTTTCATTATTTCGAGCTTATTGACATGCCAGTTTTTATTATTTGCGTATTTCGATAAACATGTTTTATCTTTTTCTTGTTTTAGAAGAATTTTATAAGACATAAATGTTGAGATTCCAAAATATTTTTTTAAATAGTTGATTCGGCGAAGCAAAGCAAGTACAATAAATATACTAAATTGATCATTACCAGACAAGTTTAAAGCGGCACGGAATTGAAAGATTGGCGTTTTTAACGATCATCGCGCCGATTTAATTAGCATGCTTATCTTAATTGGCTCCGTGAAGCCTCGTACGCATAGAGCTATAAACAGTTACTGTATAATTAAGATAAGCGGCGAATCCTATCTGCAACTCCATTTTCTGTAGAATACGAGGAATTGCTGAGCCCTTTTTGAAGCCGACGTTGACAATTCGTTCTACTTATTTTCCGTCATTTTCTGCTAAATTACCTCATTGTGTGATCGGAATCTTCTATCGGGGAGATTGTAAAAAAGAAGAAGGTTCTGAGTAGGCTATTTCAACTTTAAATGCCTAGAGTTCTATTCCTGCCATTGTCATTTTATTTTATATAATTAATCAACTGGAAAGAATTATTTTTTTGATTAATAAAAATACAATAATATTAAAAAATAATGACAAAATCTAGCAATTTCATTTTTATAAATATGAGAAAAGCTTCTTATATTTTTGCTTATGTTAGTACTTCTTTGTAAAGTTTCTAGAAAATTCTTATATTTCATCTTCACTTTACTGTAATTCATTTTTTCTGTCTTTGTTGTTGTCGAGTAACTTGATAACAGACTGCGTACAAAGGTGTAAAATCACAAAGCGAGAAACTTCGACGAGAATTTCCACTCTTATTTTTGCGCTAACAGCTATAATTCTTTGTGTCTTTTGTTTCTATTTTTTAAAAAAAAATTATGAAACTATAATTTGTATGGACATGCAATTTGCACTATTGATAATAAAAAAAAATAAAAATATGAACGTAAAAATGAAAAAATAAAGCACACATAGAATTTACTATTCTCGCGTACAAATAGAAGTTTATAAATGTACACAGATATTTTTATTAAAGCAATGCGAGTGAGGTATTGACAAAAAATTTAGTGCAGTAGCAACATGTTATGCATTCTTTCAAATTAATGATAAAAAGCAACAAAAATAAGGATATCTGAACAAAATTATTTTATTATTTTAAATCTATTTTTTCTAAAATTAACGTTATTATAAAATTTATGATTTACAGCAATCACTTTTGAACTGCTAATTGTACAAGATATGAGTCAAAAATTAGAATATTGTGTAAGTATTTAAATTTAATGGCATGAATTATAACTATATCATTTCAACACTTAGTTAACTCGTTTGCTAGAAAAATATAAACTACACGCAATTCTCCGACATTTTTTTTAAATTTGAAAAATTGAAATTTTTTTTGGGGATAAGCAACAATAGTTTTCCGTAGAAAAAGGTGGACTGATTAATGATCCCGAGTGCCAGGAGGGTTATTAAAGTTCAGCACGCGAGAAAAAGCGAACGTCGTTGAATTGGTGTCGAGAATATATTTTTAGAAGTGCTATTTCTCAGAGGGGTTCCGGAACTTTTGTTAAAATTTAGGGCAATTCAGTTGCCGTTCAACGACGACGTTCATCTTGAAGGATTGCAACTTTAGCCAATAACGCGCCCGCTCTTCAGACATGACATCTATAATGTAATGCGCTCTAGAATTCAGCATTAAGGGGCTAATGTAACTGACACGAAGCTGAAACCGTGCGTTTCTCACCGTCACTCCTTTATCGAAGTTATCAGAGCTCAGACTCTCTTCTAGCTTTTGCATTCCTCTGCTCGCGTTGATTTGCGAGACACCGGAATTTTAAGGCCGTCCGCGAGGAAAAGAGCAACTCGGTTGTGAAAGAACAACTTTGGCAATTGAAATTCCTCGCATAGTGCGCGAACTTTCGACGTTCGCGCTCACTCACATTCTCCTTCCCCTCCCTTTTCCCTTCACTCTCTCTCTCTCTCTCTTTCTCTCTCTCTTTCTCTCCCCCTTTTCGATCTTTCCGTGTCTATTTTTTACCCTCTTTCAATCAGAGTTTTGAAAAGTCGAAGTACAGTTTCGTACTACGAAAAGACGATGATCCGCAATAGCAATACTGATGCGGCGAGAACGCGGTGACCGATTTATCCAGGGAAGTTTCGAAAGTAAAAGAAAAATCTTGACTAGATTAAAAGGGGGGGATGGCAAAGACGGTGAAGAGTCTGATCATCATCTATCCGCACTCAAAGTCCTCTAAGACGTTGTCAATCGCGAAGAAAGTATTTGGGAAAGTAGAACTGAAAAATTCCATCTAAATTCAAACCGTGCGAACGTGAACGGACGAGAAGTAGGAAGTGCAGAAAGCTAAATCTCACGTGCTGGCCAGTGGGAAAAAAGAAATAGAAAAAAAAAATGTACGCTGCATGATAATATAGTCTTACCACCACCACTGCTAGCATCGGCTTGTGAATTGTCTAGTGCCTGGATCTCCATTTTTCGTAGCAGCTTCGTGGTGCCGCCAACTGTAATTGCAGTAGCGGTAGTTGTAGGCCTTCCTGCACAACAAACACCACAAACCGCGTCCGTCAAGTAAGCAAAGATACACTCTCCCGTAAGCGACAATATTTAACAAGTAACCAAGTGTCCGTGATTTAAAAATATTAGAAGGTGCCAAAGGATGTTTAAAAGTGCGTGAAACAAAAATTTATTCAAGTGAATGCATTATCATCATAAGCTAATTTTAGGAATTGAAACGCAGCATGACTTTTTATTGGAAATCGCCGTTATTTTGAATCTGAATTTATAGTTTTTCATTTGTTTTTAACAATATTGAGAGAATCAGCCGAATTAATTTGATTCTTCTAAATAAGCTTTTTTTCTGATGTTACTTGCCAGCAGTTTTAATTGTTGCTTTTCAAAAGTGTTGCTTCAGATACGCTAATAAACTGAAATAAAATCAATAAGTTAATTAGCGTTGCAGTTAATTACATCTTTACATGCAACAGCAAAAATTCTATATGTAATTAGTCGCTTCATAAAAAATTGACAAGAACAATTTCAATTATTAGTAGTGGCAATAAGCCAGTCAAATGTTAATTGATTACGCAAACCAAGTTTACAATTTAATAATCAAAACAATGAACTAAAATAAATCAATAAGCGAACGTTAAAAAATAAATTAAAAATA
This sequence comes from Ormyrus pomaceus, assembly GCA_900474385.1. NCBI lineage: Eukaryota > Metazoa > Arthropoda > Insecta > Hymenoptera > Ormyridae > Ormyrus > Ormyrus pomaceus. Next base: position 7,552 of record UCOM01001024.1, read on the forward strand.
TGATTACTGAATGAAAAAGTCATGCATGCGCACATGTATTATATGTGATTGCGAATGATATGTAAAAGTAATACACCTAATATCAAGAAATTTAATGTTGTTTCATACCGAGTACGTAAAGTGTGTTCATGTTGTGTTTCAAAAAAGTTTATTTAAACATTTCTATTTTGCTTTCACTTACCAGACGCATAATGCACAAGTTTCTTCGTGGCATTGTAATTTACGCTCGGTATTCCTAGTTCACAATTGATTACTACCGAATCTGGGAGCTCATTATCTTCAAGTGTGAGGTAGGCAACGATATTATAGTGGCCGTCGGCCGTTTCCGTAATCATAGGCCTCGGTGATTGTATATCAGGATAATCCCTGTAGAAAATCATGTTTCATATAATCTTTAAATATTTGTGACGGTACTTGAGCGAATTTGCGCGATAACAAGAAGTCAAGAATTTTGTTTTGAATAGTATCTGGTCGGAATTGAATTTGCATATTTAACAGTAATGTTTAGGTACACAAGGCAAACTGTCTGCAAACTTGCCGTTAGGACTTCTGAAATTCATGGCGTACTAAACTAACAGGATTTTCGGACACATGACCCAAAAACGTGATGCGCCCAAGTTTGTCGCGCTTGTGATGAAAACGAAATTGTCGCGCAAGTAAAGTGGGTAACAAAATCATATTAAATTACAATTGAATTTTTTAACAGAATAATGGCTGAGTTGCTGCATTAATGCGAATAATAGGGTATCAAAGCAGTTTTAAAAATTTAATTTAAAAGCACGATTAATTTTGTTAATAATGTTTCACGAGAGCAGCTCTTGGCTCAGGCGGTTAAGGCATCGGTTTGTTTACCTTACGGTAAACACCGAACTTAAGTTCCCAAGACAAGGATGCTCGAGGGCGCGGTTTCGAATTCGCCTGTCAGTTCGAAATTTTCGGAAACAATTCAAAAAATGTTTGCCGGATTTTTCGGTGCCGGGAATCGAACTCGTCGATTACAATAATCCCACAGAAAAAACCAAAAGTAAAAATACGCGCTCCAAACCTAACTGACTATAGTTAATTCTGTCGCTAATACCCGAAAGAACGATTAAATAACTAAAAAAAAATAAAAAAATTCATGGTATCATAAGCAACTGCGGAACAGTAGCAATACTACAGTCTCGGTTACAAAGCATGAAGTAAAAGTTAAACATAAACAGCTGACTTTTAAGCGTGAAGTTCAAAAGTGTGCCATCAGATATTTATTCGGTTACAATTAAGACTTGCAATTTGTTCTAGCATACAAGTTATTCATCGTCATGCTTTCTACAGATGAAACAGAAGTATAGAGTACTCGATTAGGATGATGAGATCATAATGAATTAAAATTTCTCTTAAAAAAATACTTTTTTATGTAAAAAAAAAGGTTATCTTTATAACAACATGAATTTTGCACCTTTATTAAATTACTAAAATAAAAATGAACTTCTTAGCTTATGCAAATATTCAGTTAAATAAACGCGTCAATTTCAGCAGAAGATGCATCCCTGCACTTCCGTACATTCCCTACGCAAATTAGTGAGTTAGTTCTCCTCGTTTTCCCTAATCTTTCTGCAGGCAGAAACTTAATATTTTTGTCACTTTGTTCACTTACTCCACAGAGATGTGGAGAGTGGGTTTGGGGTAGAGACCCAGTGCCTGACACGTCACCTCCACGCCGTGGTCGCCGTCGTAGTTCATTTTCGTGTGCCACAATTTGAATTCATCCTCTCGGCCCGTCGCTGAAATGAAAAAGTAACATATTATTTTTAGAGAATTATTTGCATCTTGTTGAATTTCAAAACTTTTTTAAATTCTTTTAAATTTTTTTAAATTCTTTCAATAATCATAATAAAGTTGTAGAATATACACGTATATTTACAAAAATAAGAAAGTCAGCTTAAAATCAAACTGTTAACTAAGCAGCCTGTCGTAAAAAATCTCGCGTCTTGCCCCAAAAGCATTTTTCTCTTTGCGCATTTAACGCTTCAGGAGGCGTCGCACTGAACAAATTCTGTCTCTGTCGCGAACACAACAGAGAATTCGGTTGAAACTGCGTGCTAACTCGCGCGGAGCCGCCGTCAGTAAAAACTTTTTGCGGCAAATAGTCCCTCGAGCGAACTTTTATCTAAAATACCATCGTGGGTAAGTGATTTTTTGTCAATCTGCAAAATTCAATTCACCTCCGAAATTGAACAATTTAAAGTCGATGCTCGTGTACCGCGAGAGCGAAGCTGTTACACGCCACATTTTTCCTCCCTTCGGCTACGAAACTATTCTGCATCTTCGAGATTCTCCTGAAATGCTCTTCATTATTTATGGGATAAAGAGAATTTAGTTACTGTGAAAATGTCCTTTTTTGGTATCTTTGCGTGTAGTAATACGACTATATTACTGGTTTTACATTTCTGGGGCATTTAATCTAATTGGACGGACTTAAAAGTAGATAAATAATCAAGCTTGGAGTGCATTTAATTTACAAGGCAGAAAAAGCGGTAGAGATTAAGTACGTCACGTATACCTTAGAGCAACGTTTTATCGCGTCAAGTATTTAGATGTAAAAATAAACAAATTATATTATTTCTGTTAATAAAAAGAATATATTGAAAGAATGAAAAATACATCAAATTTCCTAATATGTTTCTGTCATTCTGAGTAAACTATTCTATGATTTTCGTGAGTTTCGTTTTTTGAAATTTTTTCTTCTTCGAAAAAGAAGCATTAGGAAATGAGGATCAGTCTGAGGATTTAACCTTAATTGTGTAGAATATATTCTTTAAAATTTTATCTTGAAATTACTATATTTTAAATCTATTTAAACTATGTTTTACAATTCTATCTTAAACTGAAAAAAAGGTTCCTCTCCTTACGAGAGGAGTCGTCTCAATATTTGAGCCAGCAGAATATCTATTCATAAGAAACAGATTCTGCCACTCCCAAATAGATTTCTAATTATTAATTAAAAATACCGTATAATTTTGTCTGAAATCTATTCCTGACGAACAATATTTCTTTTGTTATAAATAGAAATTCGGCTGACTTAAATATAGAGAGGATTCTCAACGTTTGTATGAAGAGGAAGGGTTTTTCAGTGTAAAATTACTAATTATTTGAATTGTAAAAATATTTTTAACTGCATTTAAAATTGCACTTACAATAATTTAAGCTCTTCAAACTGATTCATAAGCGAAATTTGTCGGTTTTATACAAAAATTTAATAACTAAAGTTATTATAATTCTCTCCACGAATATGAGCAGATCAATATTCTGATAAAAATGTATAAGTTAATCACCAATTTGATTTATAAGTCTTCGATTTCGCTGTCAAATTTTCTCTCCCCTGTCACACTTCTGCAGCAGCGATCGACAATTTTCGGACGAATTTCAACTGCCATTAACCGGTATACAGTATTTAGAGAGAGAGAGAGAGAGAGAGAGCAAAAACGCGCCACGCCAAGTATGCCGGAATGCAAGCCGCGGTGATCTGATTTAATAGCGAGTGCGCGGCGGCTCCGCGCGTCAACCGTATAACCAATCATATTTCAAAGTAACGCCGGCGCATTCAAAGATAACGTAAGCTGAAAGCTCGTCTACCGCTTTGGATGATGCGCACGTAAATTGCATATAAATGCGCGCGTGCGTTATACGCATACGCAAACGTAAATAGCATATATATATACGCGCGCTTCGGTGTTAACTCGCGATAGAACGTCGCGCGCGCCCTTTAATAATAGAACGCCCGCTTTCCTGGAACTGAATGAATCAATTCAGAATGTGTGCGGGGGAGGAAAGAGGCGGAAAGCCGGAGTGTGCATGTCCTTCGGATTCTTGCGCAGAGCTGCAGCAGCGCGTAAACTTTGTCGGGAATATATACGTAACTTCCGCGTGCTCTTCTCTCTCTCTCTCTCTCTCCGCGTGGCGGAGCTCGTAGTATCTGTGTTTACGCGACCATTTGCGGCTGTGGATTTTCTCTCTGTTGCACTTAGCAACTTCCGCGCTTACCCCGAGAAGATATGGCAGCGAGCGCTTTTCCTCGGATTACACTTATTTCGAGATGCGCCAGATACCCTTCATAAATTAATAACGCCTTTGCAATTTGAAAGTCCTGTAGCGTTATTTTTAGCGGTTCTTCAGCTTTCGAAGCATTCAAGGAATTTGAGTAATATTTTATCATAACTGCACAGTCTTATTAAGGCTCTTGTAGTATAATTATGAGAGTAAGAAAGTAAGCCCGATTGAAGAAAGAAACAAAAATAAAAAGAATTAAAGTAAAAAAATAAAAAAAAAAAGAACACCAAGGTGCAAGGCGTCGTCTGTCACGGTCTCGAACCTAAATGCAGCAGCCTTGTAATTCTTTCTTTCTCTTCGTTTAAGTCTACCGGCCAGATTCTTTCATTCCATTCTATTATAGCATCCCGACTGCCGAGTTTTATTTCAGACCAACTGACTGGGGAAGAAGCGGTGGAGTGAAAAGGTGAGGGTAGCGAGTTCCACCTACAAAGAGAAGATCGACCACTCAGTCGGACGCAAAGCACGCATACGAAAGCTTAAGGGGTTTTATAAAAATAAAAAAGTTTGCTTCCTGCCGATTAAAATTATTATTCAATATAATTAATTTTGAAATTTATTAAATAAATAAAATAAAGGATTATTTAATTGGTTGTGTAATAAAAATTGACGTTAGTAGCTGCTTTGAATTGCTACACAGGCGTATTTGATTGACTGTTACAAAATCCATGTTCTTCTCTCATTTGAATCTCGCGAGAATTATTCGCATTATTATTTAGAATCATCATTATCGGCGAGAAGCTACCTCCAACCCCTGATTAATGGTCCACCGAATTTAAGCATCCAGCTTAATCAATTTCAAAATAATAAAGATAAAGCGGAAAATCCAGGCGTACTCCCGGCGTTATCGCAAATTTCCAGCTTGCCGCTCGTGCGCTTGGGATATCGGAAAGACAAAAAGCCGAGGAAGCTCGGCGGACATTTTTCTCGCCACATACTAATTAATCTTTCGCCTGCCTTTTGTGCTTCGACCGGATTATCCGAGCCGAGCCGAAGGTAAGAACTTCAAACCGTGGAATTCTTTTGTATTTTTGGTAAATCTTGCGGTGTGCTTTATGGAATTATATGATCGATTTTTAATACAGTTTTAATACAGTTTTATCATAAAACTGGGTCAATAAGGAATTTAATAATGAATGTACAACCGAGAAAACTTAATAATAAAATTTTCAACTCTTTGATTTAGTAATTATATTATACAAAGAAGATTTCTTTTCAATAGAATTTACTTGAAATCAAATTATCGTTTTTTTCATTATTTAATTAAAATCTAAGCTAAAATTGAAAATTTATATCTGGATCAAATTTGCCCTAGATAAGTGAACTTGCATATATTCTCAATATACAAAATATTCTAAAACAGCCTCGTCCGAAATAACCCACCCATCGGTTTCGCGGTTTATTAAAAACTGAAATACTGCAATGAATGTAACGTTCATAACAAACTAAAATATATTAAAATAGAACAACACAGCAATTTAAAATAGATATCTGCCTTTGCACGAGGAATTTAATGTACAATTAAGTGTATATTCATTCTCTAGTTTTCTCTCGGAATGACGTAGATAGAGCCCACAAAATCGAATAGAAATGAATATAATAGTTCCGCTTTAGCACAAAAGACTTAAAAAATACTTACAGTAAACGGTCATGGAACGTTTGGCCGAAACTTCAGTTGCAAAAGTGGATATTAGACAGGTGTAGTTGCCGGTGAGATCGATATCGGGTCGCGTTAACTTCATGGCTCTGTACATCGTATTGGGATCATTGCTCGCCTTGTAACGCGAATCGATGTATTTGGAGGCCGGATCTATGGACTGAGGTGCAGTACCGTAAATCCATTGATAAACGAGATCGTAAGTGTTGAGGTACCATTTCACCACTAGGCCTTTATTCGAGGTGTTTTGCAGATCGTAGTCGCAATCTAAGATCACAAAGTCCTCGCCGACCTTAACTGCCGATGGGATGTCGACTTTTTTAATGACTAGTTGAAGTGATTCTGAAAGGAGAAAGATTATTTATTCTATTATTAATGGAATGATTCAAGAGTTAATCGTTATAGTAAAAATGAATATTTTATCTATGTGTCAATCAATCGATTTTCAAAAATCCATCGTACAATAAATAACTTTCTATAGCTAAATTCAAATTATTTACTATATTAACTCCTAAAATAAATTATTATAGTTTCCAGGCTACCCCTAAAAAATTTACAGTAAAATATAAAATTAAAATCTTCGCACGATATAAATTTCTATACGGTATTCCTCGAAGTAAATTTCTCAAACGGGCACGCAAAATTAGCGTTCCGTTGATGCAGTTGTCGTACATAAACGCACATCCGGGGGACAATGGCAGCGCGCGGCATAACGTCGGTATAAGCACGGCAGTGACAAACTGGCAGACGGGCCCTTTTTCATTTCTGGACGAGCGCGCAGATTATTTCGGCCGAGCGCAAAATCAATGTCAAAAGGCTGCGCCGCGACGGCAGGATGTGCGGACCGATGACCGAGCTGTCCGCCGGACAAATGAATGCGAGTGTACGCGCGTACTTGCGCGCCACCCCGACAGTTATCGCTCTTCCACCAGAGAGTCACGCGCCTGCGATTTTCCCATAAAGCTTCGACTTTTAGATCCGAAATGCGATCCTCCACGCCCCTTGAATTTGCCTGGAAATTTTGGCTTTCTACTCTAACGATTCATTGTTCAAGAACGCTTTTGCTTTTATGATTTTTTTACGGAAAGGGAAATTAGACTTTAAATTATCGCGTTTAATGTTTATGCATATTAACGCGAGGTATAAGGCTATCGATTTTTACTTTAAAGTACGAGATATTTATTAAATAGTAATTTAGTGATAATTATAATGCAATTATACAGTTATGAATGAAATTGTTTGAAATAATTTAATTTTAAATCAATCCGAATTAATGGTAAATCAATTGGAATTAATATAGAATATAAAATGATGTCGAATAGATTACAGTGAAATAACTTGAAAATTTTCAATAATTAAAAGCAGACCAATTGCAAATCAGAAAAAGAAAGATTTAGTTTTCGGCTAATCCACTCGCACCCAAGAACGTTCTTCGAACTATTAGAATGCAAGCTCAGTCCAAGAAACGTTTACGGTTATATAGCAGTAATCCGAATAACGCAAGTAAGAAATAAGTAAAGCAACGGTCGCGCCGACAAGACGCGGGCCTAGGGCTCTAATACGCGCGCTTGAAATATCGCGACTCGGAAAATGTATAGGGCTCCCAAGCCAGCTCTCTCCCCCCTTCCCGTCCTCGCGGCGCCAATCCCCATTCTCTCCCCAGGCCCCACGTAAGAGCAAAAGGTAAGCGAGCGAGAGGGAGAATATGGGCGCGATTAGCGAGCCGCCGGAGGTGTCGGCGCTGATTAAGTTGGCCGCATGCAAATCGGCCGCTCTCTCCCGGTGTATATATTTCAAGCCGTTAGGGCTGAACGACGCAACTACCGCCCCGCTGGCAGATAAAGCCTCCACCCGGGCTTTCCCTAAACGATGGCGCGCTACCACGGCACTGCGTGCCTCGATCGCGTACCTCTCCCGCGCACTCTTGCCGCCCCCCCTCCCCGCCTCCGACTCTAATTAGATGCGATTTATCATAATTGACCAAGGGCTATATCGAGATTCCCATCTAACTCGATTTCTAAAGGCGCGGACTGCCGTGCGAGGGTTCATTCGAGAATATCAGATATTTTTGTATTCGTTTGCCATCGGATATATCTTTTGATTTATGATAAAAAGACCTCATCTGAATTCTGCTTTTGTTTTCATTCCGCTGCCGTTGTAAGGAGCTCCGCCTAACCGAGCAGAGTATAATGGATAATTTCCCGAGTCACTGACTCCGAGCTATCGCGTGCGATATGCGAGAAAATATAGAGAAAGAGAGAGAGAGCGTACTGGAATATTCAGGGGCGTTTAGAGCCCGTTTCCTACGATATAAGGAGGATACGCGCGAGTGCATAAATGCCCATTACCCGCGGCTTCGCCCTCGCTGTCATTGTCTCGTCACCGGTCGCGCGTGACGCATCACGCTCCGTATCGCGCCTACGGCGCAGGCGCGCGTATGGGCTCGCATCGCAGAAGGGGGACGACTTACGAGGAAAACATTTATACACTGCTCTTTCATTGCCCAAGTAGGAAATTTGAAAATTGAGCGGCAGCCAAGCGTCGCAATGTATAATCTTTTTTCAGTCATGTTTTATGAACGCTCTGTGAAATTTCGCCTCGACGTGCCCTGATAAAAATCAAGTCAATTATTATTAGACTTTTTTTTATTTCAGCTTTCTCAATCCTTTGACAGGCTTATTTAATATACAAATTAAATACAAATTACATTTAATTACGTGTTGTTTATAAACTTGTAAGTTACTTTCATCAAAGAATTAACGTAGTATTTTACAACTAGAGGAGTCAGGATTCGTAAGCAGAGATCTTGCTCTCATTGGCGGGAAGATTTTTTTTTTTTTTTTTTAGTTCAATAAATAAATATCTATCCTGAGAAAGACGAGGTATAAAATATTTCGAGTATTTCTACCTAAACAAGATCAAACCCCGGTTCAATCAACTAACTCTTGATCGCAAAATTATCGTCACCATCAACCGCTGTAGGGCAAAATATTATAATCTCGCCCAGTCTCTATCTCGTCTAAAACTAATCGATAATGCAAATTGTAATTCTGGTTACGAAAGTCAAGATCTTGATCACACCGTTTGGCAATGTAATCTTTACGATACTCAAAGAAAAACTCTTATTAATTATTAGATTTATTGCCAAACAATGTATTAATTATTTCTCGTTTGATTAAATTTTTGCAACTTTTTAGTTATTCTTTAGAATCAGGAATAAATGCACGAACGAAACCTTTTTCAGGGAAATGTCAGCCAGGAAAAATTAGCTGCGAGAAAAAAAAGCTCGCACTAAAAGAGTGAAATTGCATCAGAGGTGCGGCTGTACATGAGTGTCCACGTAGCAGAAAACTCGTGCATCAAAATACATTTGAAATTTAATGACTCGTGTAACTTGTTTACCCGTCTTCGAATGAAATTCGTTTCACGTCAAAAGCTTTTGAGTCAAAGGAACGGAAACAATTGTCGTGTTGTCAGTGCGCTGTCAGCTATACTCCAACTATTTTTCCGATTTGCCGCTGCAGAACTCATTCAGCAAAAGTGGGAGAAAACGTGCAGAGAAAATAGGCGCGCATCCACCTACGAGTGAGCGAATGTCAATGAGTGGATGCGAATCGATAATATAAGTATCACATCTTTGCAGTCGCAAAGATAATCATGCTTGGTTCATTATTCATCCAGTCAGCAGCGCACTTCGTGTAAATGACATACAATTTTATTTTTTACCTCATGATAATGACTTGTAATTAGTTTTATTAACTGATATATGATGGCAGTTACGCAGTTATTATTGTTGTCGTTCTATAATTAGTGAAAGAAATAAAATTAATTAATTAGAAATATACTTCTGTATTAATTAATAATTTTCATAAACAAATTTCAGATTGATTAAAGTTTATTTAATGTTTTTTTACACGGCAGCAATCAAGATGTACACTACACTGACGCAAATTAGACGCAAATGGAACTGGATTAATTTATTTCTCTCTTCTTGTTGAAGACTAAAATTGCTTCGTGAGTTCGTGACTCATTAAAACATAACCTAATTCTTCGTATTGAACGTTCTGCCGTCCGAATTTAAACGTGGCAAATCAAATTGCTCATAATACACCCGACCGGGTAAGATCAGAAGACACAAAGACAATTCTAAACAAAGGAAAAAAATAAATAGGACTGCTGCAACTTCGTTGTGGTAATATCCATAAATTAAAGTGATATCCAATTTATTATCGAAAAACGATTACGCTGCTCTGGAAGCGGTCGAGAAGGAAAAAATAAAAAGGGTAAAAGTAAAGTTGAAAGCGATGAATAACCAGCCGAAGTGCGCTATATCGTACAACAGACTACACTTGAATGCTGATCGCGCTGAAATAACACTCGCATACACGCTTATATTGGCTCGCAACGTCGGAAATAGAGAAAAAAAAAATAGAAGGGGGGTCGGAATAAAGTCATGCATATTCGAGAAGCTCAGCGTATTATACGTGGGGGTCAAATTCAATCCTCTTTTCGAGAGGTTAAGCGCGAAAATTGCGTATGCAAATGGGCTTACAAATTTCTTGTAGCGCGCGGCCGCGGAGAGGAACCATTTGCGAAACTGATAGAGTCGGGGAAAAAGGAAGCTGGGGAAAGAGAGTGAAAGCAGGCAAGAGAGAGAGAGAAAGAGAGAGAGAGAGAGAGAGGAAGAGCAGGACGGTGGCGCGAGAAATGAGAAAGCGAGGGAAAATTGGCTGAAGGCTCCGTTGTACAGTACGGGGACGAGGTCGGGGAATAGTTGAAAAAAGGACCAGAGGAAACAAGGCTAAACTGCGGCTGGTCTTCGATGTTGCGTAAAATTGCAACGACTTTTCGCGACCGTCGGTGTTTTATCCCCTGCCGCACGAGCGACCTGAATATCGAACAATGTACGAATACCGACTCATTGTAATGACTTTCTAGCGACGACTATAAATCTGCCGTAAAGGATTATACTGATAGGAGAAAAAAAAAATCTTTTGCTTTCGTTTAAAACTTAATAGTGATATACTGGCTGCCCTCTGAATTACCTTTAAACAAAAGGTTTTTCTCAAAAAATAGTGCCACTCTTTAATTCCATTTCCTTTTTTTTTTATTTATAAAATTTATTAGAACTGAACGAATGAAGATCCAACTGTGGGTGTTTGCCTGTGAAGCGATATTATCTTGCTATTGCAAGATCTGGTGTGTTATCTTCCGTGACTTATAAAGGTTGTAATTTGATAAGACATTTTGGACAGCAAACATTTGGGACCATTAGTATAGCAATTTTATTATTTTTTCTGGTAACTTATATTAAATAATAAACTTGCATATAAATTAATTCTGCGAAATTTTTTATTTCGCATTAAAAATACTACATGAAATTTTAAATTATCCATTTTAATTCAGCAGTTTAAACGCTTAAATGAAATTGGCAAACTTTATTTTGAGCGAGTAAAATACGTAATGAACAAAACTTTAGTTGAAAATAATCAAATTCACAGAAAAGCAGATTCCAGTTGAGCCATAAAATTCAAAATAAAACTCTCGAGCTTTCCTCGTTTCCTTTCATGGACCATCAAAGCAAAATCTCAAATTACCTGATAAAATACAAAGGAAACTCCGTACCTTCGCTGGCCGAGGACTCTCACGGTCCGAAAGAGGGAGAAAAACCTGATCCCGGACGTTAGACTTGGTCTAGACAACAGGAGTAGACGCATCCCGTGGCAGTCCTGTATTTCAAGACTAAGCCTTGAAGGCGGGATAATGAGTTTAGGCTGCAGGAGATCTTTGCCCATCTCAAACTAATTTCTAACAAACTTCGCGCCGAGGCGACCTCTTCCTTTAATTTAGCCTTGTTGTCTACCGCTACCAACGACACCAAAGTAGAAATCAAACTTTCAGCCATCGCCTACATGCAACTATTTCGGTATTACTTTTCTTCGCTATATTTGAGCTCCTTGCATGTTATTCGACCTCGCCCCCAACGAGGCTACAAATTGACTATTAGTCTATCCGACATCATTCTTGAATTTTAGAGCATATTTGAGAAAGCCTTTCTATTAATTCAGTTAGCTACGGTATTTTTCGTTCTGTGCTTTAGATTTAATCTGCCAACTTGACTAGATGGCAGATTAAAGATGACTAGAAAATTAAATTAACACATAAATAAAATTATTTTCATTAAATAATATTAATAGAAGGAGATTTAATTTACTCAGCTTATTCCATTTCTGCAATTAATTTTCATTTAAAAGTTTCAAATTGATATGAATCGACGAAAAGAAAGCTTTTCTTTAGAAAAACAGAAGAACTAAACTCGATTATCTTATAGACTCGGCATTGAATCAATTGCACTCCCTATCGCTACGATTTTACTGTTGTCGGAAACTTACATCTGACTTGAGTTCCGAGAGAGGGAAATAAGACGCAATTTTCATTCGTTGAAATACGACAGCCATTACAGCAGTAAGTTAACGACGAAGAACATTTATCCCGTGTTCTTTCAATTAATTGTTTAATTTTTCCTGTCGCTTATTCCTTTAAGCTTGGCTCACACATAACTTGTTCGTACTAACTGCAGACGCACACGGGGATTTATAATGTTCCAAGCAACATTATAAATTCCCTTACTCTCAACCCGACGCTTTCCGATTCGAGGGCGGCTCGTAGGAAGGAAGAGGGGAAATTGCTTCATAAAGGGAATTTTGCTCCTATAAAGTGTCAAGGAGGCGAGGCACGTTGATCACGTGAACGGGCAAAGGGCACGTTAATTAAGCACGCCCGAGAATCATTGCCAGCGTAAGATTCTTTCGGTCTTTTTTTTCCTCCACTCCTTTCAGGGGAGCAGACGATGCCGTCTGCGGCAAGAATTAACACTCGGTGAACAGTCAAAGTCCGTGCATTTACATTAACGTCGCCCAGTAATCTTTTTTCCGCCATCCTTCTCGCTTTCACTCCTACGGGCACGCGAGCCTGACTTTTAAGCTTTGCCGTTAGAGAGACGCGTTGCTTAATTCGTTCGCGCGGACGTTTTTCAAAGATCCTACCAACCGTCGGAGCATTTTTTCAAAAACGTTAAAATTTAATTGGCACCGCAATTAGAAAGCCAGCGGGTGGTAACTGAAAATAATTTTTCAACATATTTTTTTCATCATTACACGATTTCGATATGCGACGGGCGACAATCGGGACGAGCATACACCATTTCCGAGGGTAAACGACACACGCCCGCATCAGACTTCTCAGGGAAAAGTTTGAGGCCCACACAGGCAGCGCTTGCGCCGAGCCATCGCGATTGCACTCTTTGCCAAGTTCTACGTCTTCATCTGCGCGAGAGACATGTTTATACGCGGCAGGGAATCCCGGCGAGCGTTCCATAAGCTATCGCTCTTACCTCCTCGCTAGACCGGTAATTGAGTTGCGCTACTTCCCGCGGCTTCTCCCCCGGAAATGTACCTTATCGCCTCGGGGTATATACCGCGGGCTCATTGCGGAAAATTTCTGCTCGGGCCATCGAATTTAAGGAGCGGTTAAGTACAATGGACGCGGCGCGAAGACGAGCTTTATCGATATCTCCCTCGTCGAACGCATTCATGAAAATTCACGGTAAGTGCGTGGAGGGGGCCGACGCGCCGAGCCGGCCTGTCTTGAACTCGCTATTGCGCTTTATACGAGTCTTTCGGCCTCGCGCTCTATATAGGGAAAGCCCTGCTATGGAAATTGACCGCAACGATAACGATTCCCGAGGACTTGCGTTAAAGCACGGCTTTAAAAACCGTATATATAAAACGAGCCGCGCAGCCATGTGTCTTGTCTGTGTGTTTGCTTTTTTTTTTTTTTTTCTAGAAGCAATTGTGAATACACTTTGCAAAAAGTATTTTGTTGCGCTGAAATTTTCAAATCGGCTTGAAATCAAACATTTATTCATAGGCGGCAGCTCCGTGTTTACCGCTGGGCATTCATGCGTAGCTTGTAGATCAGTTCTCTGCATTCAAAGCGACCGCGAGCTTATCGTGCTTACAATTCAGTACGGAACTTTTAAGCAATCGGCCTCTGAATTTCCTCAGGACAAAGCGACGCCGGCTGCATTATTCCTCCTGGTGGTCATAAATTTTTTATGACTCTGGCGAGGATTAGATTACGCGCCTGTAAGAATTATCTGAAACAATAGATGAAACCGCATACTTTACAATGTGACTCGCGAGCCTTTATCGTAAGTAGAGCTATTCTCGAGCTTATGACAATATGAATATCCTGTAATAATCCAGATGGGAATGCGAATTATAAACATGAATTTTTTAAATAAAGATGGGTAAATTAATACGGAGAAGATTTTCAGATTGCTATCAGTCAGTGACGTTGAATTTTAAAGAAGATTCAGATATGGTAATGGAATGAATCCATTCATTCGCTGTTTAAGATTTAATTCAGAAAACGCGGATGCAAGGAAATTGAGATTTCCGTTGCCTTTCATGCTTTCGCGTAGGAAAGTTTTTCATTTTTCTTATTTAGTCAGATCCATCACAACTTTCTAATTTAAAAAGTCTTTTCCTTGCTTTCATTATCTTATCTATCTCTTTTCATTTCTGCAGGAATTTCACTTATATAAGAACAGGAGACACTTTGATCTTGCTTTCGTGTAAAATTTACTTAGAAAAATTTAATAAAACCTCAGTATCAAACTTAAAGTTTACTATTTTCTTTCTTTCATACTTTCCTACTGCGGCATCTTAGTACGTGCTAAGCAAAAATATAGGAGTCCAGCAAATGAAAATTATATTACATTCACTCTTTTGAATCCATCCGTAATTATTTGATTATTAGCATTGCCAGCATGTTCTGGACAACTTTCAATGAACCAACTTTTCGAGCAGATTTTACTCCATATACAGTGGCCTAAAGCATCATGAATTTATTTTGGCAGAAATCGGGTCAACAAGGAAAATATAAATTTTAAAAATTGGTTAAAAGATAAGACCCAATTTTTGTTGTAATATAATCTAAAACAGCGAGTTGTTACTTATGTATTATATAAAATCCTTTGAGGGCCAATTGAAAAAAGAAATTCTTTTATGCGATGTTTTGTAAGATCGTTTTCTCACCTCATCCCAGGCAAAAATAGAAATACGAAAATATTTACATTGTCGTAAAGCAATAAAGTTTGCTGAAAATTTTATGATGTCCATTTGAAAGCGTTTGTTGAAGCAATGCTCAGGAAAATGTTTATCCTTTGCAGAAATTTTGAATTCTTTTGATCGTCTCGGAAGGCAATTCGCGTATTATATATACGACTAGCAGTTTTACTCCTAGAATTCACTATACATTTCTCATCTCTTCATAAAATCAGATGATCTTATATCTGAAAATCGCACTATTCTGGTCCGTATCAAGTTGCCGGAAAGCGTGCGAACTTAAGAGCGACAGAGAGTTCCCTTTAACACAATGCAGACACACGCAGCAGCGTTAAATGGCCCGAGTCGTTCCGGCGCAGTCGCGGTATCGGCTTTGCGAACTCAGCCAGCTCTGTAGACACAAGTCGCCGCCTAGACCGACTAACGAAACGTGTATTTAGACGGTGACTCTGGCGACCTACCCGTGTGTGTACAAGGGAATCGCTCCTGGTCTCCAGCCGAAACTGCCCGTTAATTTATATTAATGCCGAGGGGCGCGCGCGCCTTTGTGCTTACTCTCTTTCCTCCCTCTGCATCTCGATGGTATACCTACAGCTCTGCAGAGCCTCTCTCTCTCTCTCTCTCTCTCTCTCTGCTACAGCCATTTAATTCTGCTATTTCTTGTGATTTTCCTTTTTCTCCGCGGAATATTCCGTCTCGCCCTCTTGCTTCTCTTTATTTGCCGAAGCGAGAATAAATACATTGCTTGCCGAGGAAATTTAGTCATTAATTATGTCTTTACCGATGTTTCTGTTAGCTTTACATTACATGGTAATATTAAAATCGTGAATTTCATAGTTTTATAGATGAAAAGATAAATATATAAAATAATAATGGATGGATATTGACTAGAAAATTTTCAGCTGCGTTTTCCTTTCTTATTAAAATACCTAATAGAAAGCGTAAGCTCAATAGCTCTTGAAAGTCATAACAGTAATCGCAACATAAAATCAAGACTTAAAACAGGTAAGTGTAAAAAGGAAAAAAAAATTACTCCTTGTTAACGAGTTTAAAGAAAATTCCTCGCTTTCCTGCCTCTGCCTTTTGTGGAAGAACGGCAGAAAAGAGATTGCGCCAACAATTTTAGAAACCACGACTTGTGTTCCGGCAACGAGGCATTTCCATAACCTTCTGTTCAACTTGCTTTTGTCTTTATTTCTTACTCGCACTCTGTCTTTTTGTTCAAGGCCTCGCCTCCGCCAAATCGTCGGTTTTAGTCTCGGAGATTTTTTCCCTTTTATTGTACTAGTTGAGAGAGCAGACCATAAAACTCAGGCGGCTGCTGTTCGCACGTTTACGATGCAAGACTTTTGCGCGGCGGCGGGCTTTACTTTCTACCCCTCACTTTCCTATTCTCTCTTTCCTCCCTCTGGCGCGCGATAATTGCCATCTGAAACCGTCTGTTTTTCTTCCCTTAACCACTTCACCTTTTTTATTTACTCGGGCTTTCGCTCTCTTTGTCTAACACTGGACTACACAAATCTTTTTTTCCCGCAGCAATCTAGTGTTTGAACATTTAATGTGGCTTCATTTTCTTAACAAACTAATTTGTTTATTCAAAAACAATTTTTCTGGACTAGAAACGCAATGTTAAAAGCCCGCTACCAATTCATTGGTAATTATAAATGCTAACGCATAAAAAAATTATTTAAAATAAGTTCTGGTATAAGTTATTTATTATGATACGTAATTATAAATGTATACATTATTATCTTCAATTCATATAAAAATATGATTTAATGTAAAATCTCCTACGTCATGTTTGTTTCATCAATCGAAACTTGACTTCAGTATTGGAGATAGTCTGTGTACTTGGATCGTTGAAATGAAAAACATCACTTGAATTTCAAATTATATTTATAAAAGGCAGAAAAAAATCTCCACTCAGTAAGTGGAGGAAAGATTCATTTAATTATTACAAGCAAACACGAATCTAGAGTACTTAATAAAAAGAATTGCACCTTAATTATCAAATGTGTCTGTTAGGTATAAAGCTATTTAATAAAAGAAATTTATAAATTGTCCCCTAATATATCAGTAAATTTAAAAGCAATTAAATACATTTTATGCTGATTACCGTTGGAGAAAGAAACTCCACTTTTAGCACAGAAATAATTTCTTTCTCTGGAAATAATAAAAATAACTGATTGCAATACCTGATAGACTTATTTACTTATTTATTTATGTATTGGAAAAATGGGCTTGTAGCCCAGTATACAAAAATATACTTAATTAATAATAATTAACAATATATAAGTCGCAGAAAGAGAGAAACGCTGAATAAATTGCACGAGTGACTCAACCTCTACGCATACAAAGATAGATAATGTTTGAACTACGGATCTTATAATGAGATATTAATATAATTTTTTTTAACAAAGATACACAATTTATTTTTAAAAATTACAATTTTTTTCATAAAAAATATGATAAAAATTGAGAAAGTTATAACTCGTTTTTAACAAGTTTACGCAAAATTTTACTCACTGTAAAATAACAATTTGTTAAAATAAATTGTTTCGTTAAAAAAATTTTAATTTCTCCCTTTAAAATGTCGACAAAAATGAAAAACGTTGATACTGAATTACTGCGTACTGCGCTTTTTTGCAGCAGCAAGTAATATAATAGAAAGTAATATAATAGAAAGTAACATAATAGAATCTGACTTCAGTTTTCGTAAGTTCATTATATTACAGAAAAATTAAAGTTGAATTGGAAAATGCTTGGATGCTCTGTGCCTCGATAAGACAAGTGGCAGGTGGCGCGGGTAAAAAAAGTCGTACATATACGTGTCGGAATGGTGAGACGAGGAAACAGTGAAAAACATTAGTTACCGATAAACTTACGATCAAGTAATTGAACACCACGAACGGTGGATTCAATCTCTCTTTGGGATCTTTTAACTCCCAGCAGTGCGCGAGCGTTCAATCGGCATCCCACACCACTTTGATGGCCCCATCGCTTTGTCGACGGGCGTCCCGATTTTTCTCGGCCTCTTTCTCACTTCGCGGAGCGACGAAAAAGTTCGATGCAAGGAGGAAAACTAAAAAATAAAGGTGAACGGCAAAAAGCAAGGGAAAGGAGGGCGTAAAAGGTGAAAGCAACGCAGCGCTGCCAAACGCGCGGACAAACACTCGCATGTTTACGGCCGGTTCTCGTAAAAAGTTCCAGCTTGGTCGAGAGTAATTCCGGGCTGGAGACATACTGCACTTTCTTCTTAAACGAGCCCAAGTTGAAAATAGTTGATAAGTAACGCGCTGGACTGAAAACGTTGAAAATTGAATTTCGAAATTCAAATTTTAATAAGAGACTTCATAAATATACAATTTATTTCGCTAAACATGCCCCAGGAAGAAAAGCTCGTAAAAAATGACGGATACATAATTTTTATATGTTCGAGGTAGTTTTCCAGTTTATGCATTTGTTTAGATGAACGCATCAAGTAGATAAGCCTGAATTTAGTCAGACGTGAAGTGAAAATATTTCTTTGCGCCACATTTTTGTTTTCATATCTCTTCCCAACTTGCGTAGTGATGTAAATTGTAACGATAGCTCAGCGCCAAAAGCAGAAAATGTAATCTATGTTGATGTTTTTCAATTTTCCAGTTTCGCATGCCAGGTTTTCTCAATTTCTCGCTGTTTTATTCGCCTTTTCATTATCATCCTCAGGATTGTCTGCAGCTCGCCGAGATAGACGTCGTGTTTACATCGCCTGTCTGGGTAAATTGAATATTTTCTCGAAGGAAATTACGTTATGGAAGTTGGCGCTGGTGCTTACGGCACTTTCAGCATTCACGTCGATCGAGCGGTTGATTGAGTACTGAATGCAAGCGATAAGTAGGTTAGCTCGAATTGGTTGATTTTTAGGAACTTTTTTCCTAGATTGCTTGTTTTCTTTATCTAAAGGATTCACATCCAACATCTCTGTCAGGTGATCGATAAATGGATCAGAAGTAGGCTATTTCTAATAGTTAATTTGACATACTGGGGTACGTAAAGTCCAGTAAATTAAAAAAACTAATTGGAATAATAAGTCTTTTTGCAAGCCGTAAAAAGTGAACTTTTTAAAAGCTTTATCCTCTTTGAAAGTAAATGAAAAAATAATCAAGTTCATGCAAATGTGAAAAGTTCGGCAGTACGTTTTACATTTTTCCTCTTTATTTAACTGTTGTTAATTGCAGGTAAATCACAAGCTTTTGCAGTTCTTTAAGTTCTGGCCTCTCGAAGCCCTTTCTTTGCCTTCTGATTCTCTCTTTCGTTCCTCTTGCTCGCTTCTCCTCGTTCCCTCTCTTTGTGCTTTCACCTTTATAACGTCGAAAAGAGCGAGGCCGTGCAAGAGAAGCGAAACGCAAGCAGTGGTTTGACGCAGTCACGTACGTATCGTAAAGTAGGTCGTACACTTTTCCGTATTAAGCGCGGTGGACTGAGCTTGCGCAAACTCTTTCCTATCTCATTCTGTTTCCCTATCGCCCGCTCTTGCCTTCCCCCTTTCTCTTTCTCTGTCTCCTCTGCTGCCGCCACTTTCGCACGAACCCGGCTTTCATAATGAAGAAAGTAAATTCACTTTTCAGGACCCACGAAAATCTTGATAACGAGAGAAAAAGTACGATTACTATAAGCTTTTAGCTGCTCGCGTTTCTGCCGCTATCTAAAACGAATCGTTTTTATAAAAAAAACGTGAAGTGCAAAGGAAGCCTCCACTCATTCAATCTCTCTTTCCGTTCCTTTTCTTTCTCCAGCGCTCGCAACTTCTGTAAACTCTTTTATTGTCGAGTGCGTATGCGAGCATCTGTGCGCACATACTACTTTATTTGATGATTTTTTTCCCAAGTTAATTGAAGCTAATGCAAGGAGGATTTTTAAACTCATTTGAAATTTATCTTGTCACAGACTTTAATTATTCAATTTCATTCATTTTTTAATTTAATTAATTAATTAATTATTTGCCAATGTTTCAAATACCGCCACTCACTAAAGCTATTCATGTTACAATAACTTAATTAATATGAAGAACAGTTAACTACCGCGCTCGGTACAACGAACCTTTTATTTTAAAAGTAAGATCGTATTTATATTAATTTATTAACTAAAATCCTATAAATTGTCGAACATTGAAAGATGTGAAGTCATTGAAATTTGTGATGTCATTAAGGGAAGCATTTTAGTACTTAATTTAATTAGTAAAAATAAATGTATTTATAAACCTCACGGTTTTAAATCTCACGCTTTAATATAGATTTGTAAGCCTTACTCTACATATACATCTACATATTTGTATGCGTCTGCATGTATAGAAAAATGAGAATGTGGGTACTTCTGCGATTCCATAATGCTGGTGCCATACTATATTTTATATAAGCTGTGGGGCTCCAGTTTTCTTAGTCTTATCTACGCTTGCAGCTAACCAGATAAAGAGAGAAAGGGAAACAAAATTTACGCGGAGGAATATGGAGTCCCACTCGAGCACCGCCCTAAAATCACGTCAATGTATAAGGTTTTGTAGCAAAGAATTTTCTATAGGAAAATTGGATGTGAACAGTTTCATTGGATTTACAATTTTAATCATTTTTCCTTGCCTTTAGTTGTTTGAAATTTCAGAATTACATTTTATTTGAAATTGAAGAAACTGGAATTCGTTTGGAATATAATGAATAATGAGAAAATTCTTGTCGTAATCATTCGTGAATTAAGCAATTCGTAGATCAATATCATGTCGCAGAGGCTTTCTGGGTAGTTCACGCCTAATGAAAGACAATCCAAAAGCACTTATCCCCAAAAGTTTAAATCGGGCTGCAAACTAATTAAAACTTGATTATTACCATTTAAGAAACGTTTCCAGTTCATTTGTTGATAGTACGAACTTTACTCTACATAGGCGCCAATAAAGAATCGATTCTTACCAATAGCGTTTATCGGGCTCATTGTCGTCTTCTTTAGAAATCCTTTTACCATAAAAAGAATGGCGATTGTAGTCTATATAATGATTAAATTATAATTACATAGACTACATTTAAAAGTATACTATGAATTGTAATTTGCTGCCTCGTCCTCTAGATTGCATATTTCTAGTGCCGCTACTCATCGTGCGTACATATGCACGTACTTTCCGTGTAATATCAGACATGTACACCCTGAATTTGGCTACACGGTGTTCCAAAAGCATTTAGTCCAGCAACTTTTTCAAAATATCCTCAAGTGCTGATAAGTGACACGTCGGGAAAACAAAATGTGAAAAACAAAAACAAAAACTATTTGCAAAAATATAAAAAACGTACTAACTCACGACGTTGAAGTATATAATCGTTATACGATCGAGATCGTCAAAGAGAGTCTATTAAGAATCATCGCCGAGCCTCTATTGGGGTAAAAGAGACATGGATGAAAAATTGTCTGAACATGATGTAACCGAAATGAAGGAAAACTCCTATTTCTATCGTAAAAAGAACGACCGACGAGAAGGCGGTCAACATACCGGTCATAGTGGGCCTACAGCTACCGAGAATCGAGATAAAGAAGGTAAGCATGACGGCGACAACATACAAAGAGAAAAAAAGCCTAGATTTTTCAAAGACTGCTTCAAAAGATTGGCGTGGCCCGGTTCGAACAAAAAGCTCTGACAGAACCAGTGAGGATCGGAGAAGTCTCGGCATGCCGCAGTCGGAAGCCTTATAAAAACTCCGTCATAACCGGTAGTGATTGCGATCCAACAGACACGGCACGCCACAGTCCAAAAACTTTGGAAAGAATTTCGAATTCTAGGGACAGCAGCAGCAGTGATAATAAAAACAGCTCGGAGCACACATCGAGCAGTAGCTCACATCCCCGCCGTCGCAGAGATCGGCACGAAGTATATCCCGCACAGATTCTAATAAAGCCTACCCTGTCGGAAAGACCTGGTTAAAGGAGAAGTTAAAGGCAGTCAAAAAGGTAGAAAGAATATGCAAAGAGATAGCGAAAGCTGAGCGCTCAGACAAGGCATCCATATTTAAGACGTCTAAGATCCACACTGGAGTTTCCCTCAAACCAAGCAATCCTCCTGAAAAAATGATGGATGAAATCGGTCATGTCAAAAAGACTATTTTAATTCGTTGCCAAAAATTTGCATTTTTAAGATTGATTTTTTTGAGTTCGAGTATTATATTATTAACTAATTAAAAGTTGATTCTGATTATAAAAATCCCACGCGAGATTCGTTCGGTTTTGAGTATTCCTCGAAAAAAGCTATTCTCGAGCTCGAATGGTATCTCGAATGAACGAGATGAATTATGCGAATGCGAAACGTCAGTCAATTAATTAATTTTAATTTATATAAAAGGATCATACGTGGAACCGCAGAAAGAAAAAAAGACGCGCGAGACGCGTTGAACATAATTATTTAAACTTCAAAGGCCTCTTTATTTATTAGTTGTTTAAGTAAGCATATATTAACAGTAGAATTTATGGAAATTTCTGATGTATTAACATTAATTGTTACCTGGAAAGAGAAACATTTATTTAAATGATCATACTTTGCTCCTTTCCGGTAATAGCGTAAAAGCAGATTTTTCGTGAATTAAAATTAAAGGGAGATCCTGATTATAAAAATCTCACGTGAGATTTGTTCGGTCTTAAGTATTTCTTAAAAAAGCTATTCTCGAGCTCGAAATCTCGAATCACGAATGGTATCTCGAATGAACGAGATGAATTATGCGAATGCGAAATGCCGGTCAAGGACATCGAATTGATCAATGTTGGATCAATACCATTTAGATGAGATATCGTTCATTGATCGTATCGGTGCAATTACGCCGCAGGATGTTAAAGGAACTCTGCAGATTTCGGTCTAGAACAATTGTCCGGTCGACGGATATGTCTCGGCGAATAAACGGCCGCCTCGAACTCGGTCCTCGTCCGCCGAAGAAGTGACAATGGACCGAGCGTATTCATTACCGTCGCCGAGCCAGCAACTATAAAGAGCTTGTTAGCCGGAGGAATGGCCGAAATTGACACTACTGTAATTGGAGGAAACGCGTATTGTCCTACGTCCCCATCAAGGCAGCATCGATGCGAGCGACTCTCGGGGATTTGTCGCGATTAATTACATTCAAAAGATCCAACGACTCTCCTGTGACTTTAAGCTAAGCAAGAACGGCCCGTTGAGAATTTTATGGGATACCTTTCTTGTTAATTCGATTTCATTCCATTGCAAATACGTTAAACTGAAGTTGTTACCGAAAAACAGATACAAACTTGACACTTGTAAAGCACCGTAGTAGTTGTTCCCAATTTATATATTTGTAAAGAAACATTTTAGTAAAATTTTATGAAGTGAATTAAATTTTAAATGTTTTTAAAAAAATAATTAGTGCACGATGCAATTAGGAAGACGCATATTTTAACTATGTTATCGAATTCATTTCTGTTTTTAATAGTATGTACATTTCGAGTTGATTATTTAATTCGCGAGACAGTTTTCGTCCGAGCGAAGCAAAGTAAAATCAACTTACATACTCGTATCTAACTGTATTATACACAACGAGAGCCGAAAAATCATGTCAAAGTCGTGATTTCGAGGTTAGACTGGTATAAAAGGGTTCTTACAAGTAGAGCGCTCGAATGTTGACAATATTTTGAAGTAAATGATTACAGTTGCGCATAATAAAATTAGGCGCAGACGGAAAAGTCTCTTTTACCGAACAGTAATTATGAGAATTAATTTGAGCCACATGTTAAATAAGAATAAATATAAATGAGTTAAATTAAGTAAAATGTATGGAACTTTGGATTGAGAGATTCAAGAGGCTTATCTATTTTTCCTTTTAGAGCGTTTTCGGATTTCATCGATTAATTTCTTGTTAGTCGCGAGCCACCAATATTTCTTTTGAATACGATGTTTATCAAGGAAGTCTCTATCAGGTATGGTTGCCAAATATTTAAGTCTGAGGTTGTTAGTAGTGAAAGTTATGGATTTGATAGCTAGCAAACCAAGCGGTTTCTAGGAGCGTGGTAGATTATGGGTACATTATTCGAGTTCTGAATTAGATTTATCCTGTCAAAATAAATAAACGAATGTGGTGGAAGAATGTCAGGTTAAGCTTTGCTACGTAAATCAGGCTCATCTATTTGAGCAAGTTGCTTTAATAAATTGATATTAATTTTATTTAGGGAAGAAAAATAGTCTTTGTTCAGTTTAATTAAAAGAAGGCAGGACCTGGGGCACATGCGTTCAAATTTCCTGATTTTTTCCACCATGGATGCACTAGTACTGCCTGACTCCTGAGCCAAATATGATTTGATTTTGTTTATGCTATAAATCAATGTTCATATAAAATTAGTTTATTCCTATCGATAAATATTTGAGTTGACAGCCGAATTTAACTTTCTAATTGATTGAATTTCAGTTTAAGCCGAGTTTGGAAATGGAATTTCCAGCTACGCTCATGGTGCTTTACAAATTCCGTTTGTTGCTTCGTGTATTGAATTTTCTGTAACTTCCTCTATGACAACATAATGACTGTTCCGTCGAGAATTCTTTAGTATCAGAAGTTTGTGATTACCTGATTACGTGCTTGTAAATTCCCTTTTAGTGTCTCATTCAAATGAATACAAAATTAAATCCAACTAGCTAAATCCAAACGCTCTTCGTGCGTACTCTTTTTTTCAGGTTATGAATGCAAGTTTTCTTTATAATTTAGTTTTACTTATTTTAAATGATAAAATTATTAGACAATTTTTATAAAATATAGAAACAAAATGTTTCTTGCAATTCTTACAGACCAACCAAAATCAATCTTTAAACGCTTTACAACATCGACCGGCCATCGTTTTTTTAAGAGGATCCAATTGGCCTATTTTACATTTAAAAATATGTTACTGTTAATTACTTTTTAATTAAAACAATAAAATTGTCATCAAATTCAAAATTTTTGATCTTCAAAATCCCTATATATCTAAATTTTAACTTGAATTGCATAAAAACTCTGATTCGAGTATTCCTTTGAGGACTTCACATTTTTAATAAAAGTATATACGTGAGATTGAATTAAATTTAATTTTTGGGCAAAGGCAATTGAACGCTTTTATGTTTTCAAGATCTCTACCAAACGACCACGAAATCTAATATTCACTGCGCAATCAAACAGGTAATGAATTACTTGAGCAGCAAACGATGTACAGCAGTTCTACTGCGCGGGACAGCTGTTAGAGGTAAAAGAAAAAAAAGAAGTATAACGGTCGTATTGAAATTTTAAGTGCCCTAAATCAATTCAGCCCATTTCAACTTCACTGCTCGCATCCGGAATTAAAATCCAATACACCATCGGGAGTAAAAGATAGAGGAAAAACAGGAAAAAAAGCAACATAAAGGGAGTGTTTCCGCATTTATTGCAACTTCCAAAAGCCAATTTTTACCGTATTTATTCGACTGAATAGCAAGTAAACTACCAATATTCCACTAAAGAATTTAATAAGAAACCGTTTTTTTGCACCCTTGCGGCTCGTGACTGAAAAAATAGAATACTGTCGAACTTTAAAAGAATAATTATTCATTTGCTTTATTATCAAGGCAATTACAGGGCACGTTGAATTTTTAATGATTTAATAAAAATTAAATATCAACTTATTTTTAATGATTCTATTTTTTTTCAGTTTCACAACTCTAAAACTCTCATTTCAAACATTTATGGAACCATCCTATGGAAAATGCGTTATCCGAAAAGAGATTCGGGATTTTATCATGTTACTCGACAATTTTTCTTCTCGGGATCTCGTATTATCATACAGAAGCAGATGCAGTCCGCGAATTTAAATGACGAATGCGGACCATAAAAAAGACAAAAAAACTGTAGAAAATAACAATGAGGAGTCGGAAAAATCAGTTGCCGCTGCAGCCGTATGTCCATAAAAAGGAGCATTCGTCGATTACTGCTACGGCTACAGTAGATTGATCGGCCGATTTCACAGACTCCACACAAATTACAAGATTAAACGGGAGCGATCCGATAGCGACTCTTTTTTTTTCACGCAAATAGTCCAAGAGCCGAGGAATCCCTCGGCTAAAGGAATACCGCCGGGCCGTCCATTTCACCTGCGGTTAGCGGTTAAGCTTCTGCAGGAACGGAAGATTTTCCCCCGAACGAAAAAAAGCACCGCGACAGAGACGTAAACGAATGGTGAAAAAACGCCACTCACCAATCACGTTCACGTTCGAACTTGCGCGTTTCCACTCCCTACCTTTTAGTTTTGCTGCATCGGAATCTCAGAGGCAGCGGGCGATCGTTTACCCTTTAAATTGCAGATAAATTCGACGCGGCTAATCGTCGATTCTACATCACTGTCGAGAAGATGGGGAACAAAGCTAATTCATTCGCGAAATTTCAGACGCAGGAAAAACTGCTGGCGATGGAACCGTAAGCTGTATTAATCTTGCGAAAAAAAAAGAATAATTTATCACGC
Source organism: Ormyrus pomaceus (assembly GCA_900474385.1). Lineage (NCBI taxonomy): Eukaryota > Metazoa > Arthropoda > Insecta > Hymenoptera > Ormyridae > Ormyrus > Ormyrus pomaceus. Next base: position 33,901 of record UCOM01001024.1, read on the forward strand.
AGGAATTTGAAGGCTCGTTAATAAATTATTCAATAAAAGGAAAAAAGTTGGCCGGTACAGGTTTGAGGCAGCCGAGTTCAGCGGGCCGAAAACGTTTTGAGAAGCTCGTAATTATTTCACGTAGAGGAGCCTCCGGCGGCGGCGTGATGAATGACAGAGTAAAGCCGTGAGGCCTTGCGCGGCACGTTCTCGACATAAATCGCATTCTCTCCCCCTCCACGGGCGAGATGATAAAGCCATTTGCTTGATACTCCCGGGCTCTCGTTATGCTTTTGAGGAGGCTAAGCTTTGCCGGAGCCTTCGCCCGACGCGCATCAAAATACGCTCCGTCCTAAATCACCGCGAGCTAGGAAACTTTGAAGCGTCCATTTCCGCTTTCAATAAATGATCGCATATAAGCCGCCGGTTAGTCGGATGTTTTATACACTCGAATCCTCTCCCTCCGGCTGAAGCTAAACGGACGGCAGCCCTCACCAGAAATCGAACCCCGGTTTCCTGAAACTTTTCAGATTGTGGAACGATTCCAAGTAGATATGGCTTTCAATATAGCCGGGGGGGCGTACTAAATTCCGGGCCGTTTGCGAATTTATATAGTGCCCTCTCGCTCGCGCCCGTTCGATTTCTCTCCCTCCTGCTTCCTTTTCGAGCTTTTTGCCCGAGCGCGATATACATTGCACGTGATGAGAGTGGCTAAGAACTTTTCGAACAAGATGTGCATTATGCCGCTAATTTCCGCGCATTTGCGAATAACGTGTTCAGTTTATCGGAATAGTACCAAGACAGATTGCGATGTCCTGCTGTAACGTGAATTTTCACATCTAACTTTCGTAACAAATAATTATAAGTATACGCATTTATAATAAGCGAGTCGGGGATGATTGCATCAGAAAAGCTGCAACTGTTAACGAAGCAAAGACCGTTTGTTTGACATTTAAGAATACACGTCTCCTAAAGCCCCCCCCCCCCCCCCCGCCCTTGCGCGATTCCAAAAGCTCACTCGCAACAAAAGCAAGAATGCGGGTGGTTTCATTCGGTTAAGTATGTATACAGCCGCTCTGTGTATGTAGCAATGTAGCACGGAAATGCCTGTCGTCGCGCTTCGCTGCCAATGAGCAGCGCGCAAACACATGCGCTATTCCCCCCTCCCCCCGTCCTGTGCTCTTCTGCGCAACGTCACTGGTGAAACCAAGACTTAAGTGTTGTGCCCGTGTGTAATAACGCTTTTTTCAGAGAAAACCTTTCGGTTCAATCTTTCTGGATCAATTACAGCTGCAACAGATTCACGTGAAAATTACTTACAATGCAGTTCTATGCTTTCACTTGACTCTTGAGCAGCACTTGACGCATACAATAAAGGCATCGGTTCCTTTACCTCGAGGTAGATGCCGGGCTTTGCTTCTCAAGGGAGAGATTATGAAAAAAAAAAAAAAAAAAAATGTTTATCGGATTTTTCAGTGGCGGAATCCAAGCTCGTGACATATTACCTCACGAGCAAGCGACATTAAATTCCAACGAAAAAGGAATTGCGAATCACAGAAAAAGGTAACGTATATAATTTACTTAACTTGGTCATTCTTAATTCAGTTATTATTTCTCACGTATACAGCAGCATAATAGAAGTATAAGGGGATGATTACGTACAAGGGAGAACGTAGGTGGTATTGCAGAAGTAAGCGCAGTGTTGGAAAGCGCAACGATAACTACAATCACGCGATCGGCAATACGTAAGGGAGATTTGCGGTTTTCCGGAATCGATTATTTTATTCGCTGGAGCACGTAAGCACGCTTTTGGCTTCGTTGCAGAATTCGGTTGAATTTTCGGAAAGACGGCCGTTTTCATTGAATTATTCAAATTTGCGTTTGTAAGTGGAGGTTACTTGGTTTTGCGGTGACGTGCGGTTCGAGAAATGAGTGTCTGAAATATTTATGGCCCATAAGTTGAAACGTAAAAAAGCAAGGTTGCACCAGTAATATAAATTGACAATGTACTTGTTGCGGATTTACATGAAATATAAATCAAAATACTTGAAACGTAAATGTAGAAAATTCAAATTTAAACTTCCCGCACGAAATGCATTTCTACAAGTTTCGAGGATAAACCTTAGAAAAGGCTCGCCGCAAAAAGCACGCAAGACTTACATTGAATGGCCCGCACTTTATACAATATTTCAGCAGCCGCTTTCTATTCTCGCAGTAATGCGCGGCTTTTGAAAATTTCTGCTCTGCTCGAAGCCGCGATTGATAGAAGGAAGAGGAAAAATCGAGGCTATCCCATCCGCCGAGGCAGGCGTTGGCACTTTATATCTCTCCTAGCTAAGTCGTCCATCGATTTACGTATATAACATCTGGCAATCTGCCTCGGTGGAAGCGAGACATCGACGGTAATTGAGGCGCTTGCCCATCCTTTCTCCTGGGCCAGCCGGCTGGCAAGCCGTGCCACGAGCCTATATCCCCCACCCTCCTCCTTCCTTATTCATTCATGCATGTCGTGCATCTTTAAGGAGCCGCCGCCGCCGCCGCTTCCTCAAAGGAACTTAGCCGGAAAAGGGTGAAGTAGGGCCCTGCTGCTGTTTTAAATATTTCGCCATTACACAGACATTTGTTTTCCGTATTATTGATTTTCTTTTTTGCTGTATAATTGACTAATTTTAACAAATGCATATATGCATGAAGTGACTCTTAAACGATTGTATTTTTATTATGATATAAATAATTATGCAATTATTTTTATCATAATAGTAATAATATTACTTGATTACGAGTTTGTAATTATTTGAAACGAAGGTCCTAAATACTAAAACTTATCACTAAATAATGCATAATATACATATTGCGATTAAATGAGTATTAGTTTAATATATATTCATTTAATCGCAACATGTTTGCAAATGTAAATGCAAAACAATTACTAAATGATTTAAATTCAAAACAAATACCAAATAATTTGAATCTAATACTAAATAATTAATTAAAATATTAAATCTGTTTAAAAGAAAAAAATGAAATTCTTCATAAATTACCAATCAGTAACTTACAAATCTCTTAATGGAACCTTATCCATCAAGCTTTATACGTTTGAAAATGTCGCGAAAGCCGTTCCCTCGCGAGAAAGGCGAATTGAACTTTACAGCAGCAGGCGGCTGGAGCGTTAATGCATAATTTATCAAACGCAGAAAAGAGGCGCGTAATTTTCCCGTAGCTCAGCGTATATAATTAAGGCGACGTTTAGCAGCGAGCGAGAGTATCTCTCGGCTCGTGCCTTCCCGAGACTCGCGGCCCGTGCCGGCACACTCGGCTGCCTGCGATAATGGTCTGACGCCGCCGCTGCTGGTGCTGCTGCTTCTTCGCCAAGGAGCGTGACGACGGCGAAGCCCCCCCTCTGCGCGGGCTGCTTATTATACGCGCAGCCTTTGTACCGGCGTTTCACTCACCTGGCCGGCAGGCTTTCTTTCTCGTTACGCAATTCGAACCGATATGCGGACGTATCAAGCCGTGTGGTTTTTAGGCCGCTTATAGGTGAACGGCAGCTGCTTTCTTCGAATTATTTATTACGATCTTTTTGACAATTGCTTATAACCGAAAATTTAAATTTGACTTAACTGTTAATCCAGATAGTTCAATGGAAGTTGAAATAAAAGTTGATTTAAATAATTTAAAAATCTTTATACGAAAAATAAAATTCTCCTACAGATAAAATGTTCAAGGTTTCATTTTATTACTTTTCTCTTTTCAAAAACTACTAAATCGCTTTTAAACTTTTGTTTCGCAGGACAACAGTTACTATTGAATCGCTTTTAAGCTTTTTGTTTCGCAGGACAAAAAATACTGGTCGTCATAGAATTTGAAAAAATGCACCAAGTTCAAATCAAAAGAAGCTTTTTCTGCACATTGTCGATGTGAAAAAAATCAAATGAATGAATGAGGCTATAAATGTTGATTCTAACTTTGTACTATTTTCTGGATTGAAGGTAGAGAATAAATAAAATGTTAACGAAATCGTTACTTTTTTTCGTTTTTGAAGTCTCTGAAAAAAATTTCAAAATGAGAATGTATGACAATTTTTATGAGGTAATAAATGAAAATTAAAGCTTCAAAATTGTGGCAGTAATAAAATTTATTTATCACATTAAATAGCTTGAAATTAGTTGTTCCCAAACAAAAACATAAACTTTTCTCATCACCTTAAAAAAGTAATATGTAAATCAAAAAATTATCCTCTTAAAACAACCCGAACAAAATAAAATTGAATTAATAATACATTCATGTCGTAATATCAAAAGATTTCCGGTAAAATAGCCTGCAGGTTCAAAAGAAATTCAGGCGTAAGAAACAATAGCTGATAAGACAACAGCTAGCAGTGACTTTCTTGCCTGCTAGACCCTCTTACACGTAACAGAAGTGGTAGGTCGATGGTCGACCTGGTCCCTATTGCTCTCGTCTTCTGGCCACATCAATTTCCGGAAGTTAGACCGGGTACAGAGAGAAAGCGAGCGAAAAGAAAGGGAAATCCCTCGCGCGTAGCCGGGCAGCGTGAATGAAAAGCCAGGACAGGGTGGGGCGGGTGGGTGGCGATCAGGCGTCAAGCTGAAAAAGGAGACCCCACCGGCGAGTGCCTCCTTTTCTCGTTGCGCGTATGTGTGCCTTCTAGAAGCCCGGCCCAATCGCGACCATTATCTCTAGCGGAAGCGGAAGCGCACTCGGCTGCTCACCCACCTGGCTAGTGGCTTTTCTGCCGCTAGCTGACCTCCCCCGGACACTCGAGCGACGGGTAAATGTGTACCTCCACGCACTTTTGCGGTGCATCGTATTAGTGCAAGCGTAGACGGATGTCGGCACTGTCCAAGCATGCGCCGTCCCGTCTGCACGAAAATGCTGCTATTATCCGCCGATAGAGGATACGATTATTTATAATAATCCACTCTATTTCCTTTCCTTTTTCAAAGGGGATTGACGCGATTCTCGGAAATTCGAAGGATAAGAACAAAGCTTGTTGAAACAATTTTTTTCGAGTCTTATATATATTTACGTACAATTGAATACTCTTCTCGGTTGTTAATGTACTATGAAGAAAACTTAGAAAACTTAATCAGTATAATACGTTTGTAGTTTCAATCGCGCGTATAAATAAGCAAACATTTATTTTTGCATTTCATGACTCATTCAGAGCACTTATACACACACAAACACGCTCGATCTCTATCCCTCTCTCATTCTCTTTCGTTCAGTCTTTCTCGGAGGCTCAGACGAAAATAGACGCTCACTTATAAACATACGCACGAACGCACTCGCAACTGTATTGACATAACGCAGACTTACGAGAGTCAACTCGTTAAATCGAGTTTGAGCCGCAAAAACGGTAGCAACAAATCTTCAACGCCTTTTAAATGTGTCGATGCTCGCGCGCGGCCTACAAATATACATAGCCATTCGAGTGTGCGATGGTAAAAGCTTCGCGCAGTTGCAGATCTATCCAAGTGGAATCCGACACGTGAGTCGAGCCAGACGGTGAACGGGCGTTTCCTTTTTTGAGATCGACGACCTTGCCTCTGTCTTACTCTAGCTTCTCTCTTTCTCCCTCTCTTTCTCTCTCTCTCTCTTTCTGCTCCCCCTCCCTCTTGTTCTTAAACTTGAAGTGTTCGTAAAGTGTGCTAACGCACGAGCTTTGGCATTTTTCTTTGGCTCCGAGCCGCTGCTTGCCATGTTTTTTCCTGCATACATTTGTCGTTACTGGTAATGGAGTTGATTTGTATACTGCTTGAGAGGTAGTAAAATTTAAGATATTATAAAATTAGATCGATGATTCTATCATTAATTAAGAAGAGATTTTTTTCAATTATCATTAGAGGTAATTAGGGGTCCGTTTTGAATATTAATTTCAATATTGATTAAAGCTTTTTAATAAATTAAATATGCAGAATAATAATAGTCGATTTATCGATATTTATAGAGTAGAAGTCACGGTGACATAATTATTATTATTAAAGTTTCATTATGCATTCTCACAAATAATTTCAGAATAAAAGGTTAAAAAAAAAATTGATTTTATTTTTTAAAAGCTAAATCGCGTTACTCCCACTCGTAAACTTCGTATGCGCATTTAACGAAGGCACGTAAAGTGGCGAATCCGCAGCGAACAATAAAAATAGACACTAGAAAAGAAGATAGTGAGGTGGAGCATAACCTACGCCGCTACGAGAAAAAGTTATCTCTTCGGAGTCGAGATTATTATCCCACTGGCCGGTCCTCGCTTACGTTTATCAGCTCTCCATCGTCGCGCGAAAACTAAGCCGCGCTCAACGAGACGAGCCTATAAAGCTCGTCGTTCCGGCGGCGATGACATTCTCGCTTTATACGAGCACTTTTTACCGAGGCAAATGGAAAAGTTCGCCTAGGAACCGAGCCGGAAGATGTTTTATATCTAGATCCTTCCTCGTTCCCGCTACTTTTTGCGGCTTGCCGCTGAATTTCTGGGGAGATTATTACCAAAAATTATGCGCCGGGGTAGTTTGAAAAATGCACGGACAGCCTGTAAATTTAAAATACGTAAGTGAAAAATATAACTGAATTATATAAGTGAATAATATAAGAGAGTTACAGTTGAATATTTATACGTCCAGATTGAATAGTAGCAATAAATTTACCAATATCCGGTTACAACGGTAAAGTTATAATTATAAGTCGATTAAAAGTAAAGTGGGGTCAAAGTCTGAGCTCTTTCACCACCACGCGGGATTCGACGGCAGGAGTCCTCGTAAATGCGTAATCGTGGTGTCGCGTTATCACGGCTGCCGCCTCCAGGGGGAAACAAGTGCGAAATCCAGATGGGGAAGCAGATAAAGCGGCGAAAGAGAGAGAGAGGGAGAGAGAGAGAGAGAGAGAATCCGAGCGTGCGTTCGTGCGGCTTCGCGAGCCCGTCATCGCCGCTGCCGGAAGCGGAAACCCACGAAATTCTTTTCTCTCCCTCTCGTTAACGGGAAATTGATGTTTCTGGCTTGCCTGCCGTTCCCGATGGTTTATTTGCTGAATTTCATTATATCCCCTGGACCCGAGTTTCCACATAATGCAAGGACGGCTTCTGATTGTACACAACCTGCCTTGGATTTATTGGTTGAAGTTGGAAGCTTCTTGGTTTACGATCCGAGTTTCTAGTTATGTGCGTGTAGATAATCTTTACAGCAATGAAGAATTAATCTGTGCTTTAAGTGTTTATGATGAATTATTACATTGACACTGTATAAACTTTTGATCAATAATACATGAAATTTATCAAGTCCCCTGGTAGAAAGTTCTAGATAATATCGCTAGAATCTAGTTAGATTTTGACATACTAGCTAGATTCTAGCGATATTATCGGAAACTTTCTACCAGGGTCCAACTAATTATAATTTTTAAAAAATGTGTGTACACATATTTATTTAATATTTTAAGTAGCGTTCAATGTAAACGAAGAATGTTAAATTTGTTACAAGCGCTGCTCTGTAAACATTCGTAAACGATTTGAGTAGTTTTCGAAAAGCTATTGAAAATCGAGCCTCGTTATTAGGCTTCTCAGTTTCGCAGCTTAATGGGTTCACATCCCACTCAGGCCTCCTGTTAATACGTGCCTCGCATGCCCAGATTGCCGGCACTTAAGGCTTCTCATCCCCGCCGGCTCTATACCGACATCCTTTAAAACCCTTCTCGACTGGCGCGCGCTAAAACGGCAGCCTGCCCGTGTTGTCTTATATACTCTTACCGGTCTAAATTAATCGCGGAAGCCGTTCGCCCGGAACTAAGAGGATTCACGGGTCACCGCGCACTTCTTGAGTTATGCTCCAATCGGGCGCGATACACAATCTCGGAGGGAGAAGACTCGCCCGAACTCGCCCCGACTCGGGCGAGAAAAGGATATTTCGGGTAATCCTTTCGGAGACACCGCTAAAGGACGTATAGTATATTAACCCGCGAAATCGAGAGCAAAGCTGGAGGGAGGTGTAACCGAGTTGGCTTGAAAATTTCTCGCCACGCGATGACCGTAACTTTTTTTGCTTCTTATTTTGCTTCTACTTTTACTTTGTTTTATAACGCCGAGTTCTCAGTTTTCAAGTAAACGATATCGCTTTCCTTCCTTCCTTACTTTTCCTTCCTTCTCTTACTCGTTTTTCGTCTTATCTTACAGCCACGGTGCACCGCAGTGTTTACTTTAAATTAAGGATTACACAGTACACATTCTAAGTCTTTAAGAAGACCTTGCGTGTGAATTTTTTTTAATTTTCTTTCAGCGGATTAGACTAACTCGAGTTTTGCTAAAATTCATTATGCATTATAATAATTTTTCCGTTGAATTGCAGTGAATGCAACGTTACGTTTATTAATAAAATATTTAGAATTTTCTTTGGTACAGCAGAGTTAAGTAAAATTGGACGTTCAATATGATGAAAAATGTTTGCATTTATAATTTATTATTCTCTTCGATTTTTTACTTTTAAAATAATTTTAAAGTTAAGTTATAAAAAATTTGTCAGAAATATTATAAAATATATATATATTTTAGCCCCACGTATAATTATCAAAATCCAAATTTAAACAATAGTTTTAACTGTGAGCATTTTATTTAATAAAATTAGTTCTACGGTTCATTCCTGCTTTCGATTCTTAACTAGACTGTTTTTCTTTCAAATACTCGAAAATAACCTTGATTGACGGGCCACATAGGTCAATAAAAATAATAATAATTCTAAAAGACACAATGTTTGATTAATTAATTAATTATTGTCATTTATAAAGTTTAGAATTCTTAGCAGTGTTTTTAAATAGCTTGTGACTTGACAATTAGATTATAACAAAGGTGGTAGTAAATATAAACGTAAGGGAAATGGCTGTTGATGATCTTTGGAAGCAATAATAATAATAAAAAGCATTTTTTTTTTTTTTTTTTTTGGAAAACGTATACATATAAATAAATTTGAGTATTGAAAAGCATAATTAGATACAATTTAATCAGACTGTCACGAAAACTTTATTAGGGTTGTAATTTATACCTGTGTAATACGCCTCTGGATCTATGATTAATTTTACACGCCACTTGGGAAGTTTGATAAAGAGTTATGATCGAACACGCCTTCCTAAAGTTTTCAATATTATTATTTTTACGCGAAAAGGACAGATCATCTTATATTCATTCAGTATCAAATTATTAATTTTAGTAAATTACAATGGAAAGTAAATAATCATAATCCAATGCTTGCCATAGGCGATTTAATTAACTTTCTAATAAAATTTATGCATCAGACTTTCTAAAGATTTTCCTTCATATTCCAAGTCGAGCAAATAACGAATAAGGCAGAGCTTTACGGTTTCATCGCGAGTCAGAGGACGGATTTGCGCTATTACAAAGATTGTTTTCCAGCCTGGCTACTGTCCAAGGCGCGGCAGCTTCAATGCGATCTAAATTCTCATCCGTTCCTGGTAGTGCAAAAGTGATTTCACTCGAACAATTAAATTAAAAGAGTAGTCGACTGGGTAGAGAAAGAAAAGTAGAGTTGAAAAAGCTTTATCGAACAGAAATCTGTTTCCGTCATTGAAAACTCAATTTAGTATATACAGATCGATCAGTTTTTTTTTCCTTTTCACAAGCAATCTTCGGTTCTATTTATATTTTATATTATTAAAGCAGCTCAATTTCTTTTATCTCAATTAAAATGCTCATTATTTATTCAACGAAATTCAGCCGTTCTCAATAGAAAATATTCCACACCGTCGAGTCACGTTTAACCAAGTACACTGCAGATAAAATTCCGCAGAAAGTCTCAAAGAACGCATTATAAAAAAGCAGAACACTTTATAAGCTCAACAATCCTTTGAATAAAAGTAAATGAAGAAAGCTCAAACAGTGTTTCTCTTTTTTTTTCAGCGGCTGGCGATCATTGAATCCTTTCAGCCTACAAAGCTGAACCATTTTATATTAGATGTACAAACGCGCGATCGGCGCCAGTGTGTACAGAGCACAGACGCGCGCATAACTGGCACACTTCCGAAAAAGCTCCCTCGCACTCTTTTGCCGCGAGAATTCGCGGCGGCGGCGGCGGCGGTCCCCCGGCGGCTTTGGCGTAACGATGAAACTCGCGAATGAAAAGTTTCGCTCCACTGCCAAAGGCGAGCTCGTGCACGAGAGCGGAGAGTGTGTGTGTGCCGGGGAATGCGGCCGAGTGGAGAATAGGGAGCAGAGAGCTGCTACGCGCGCCGCGGCAAAGCTCGCACGAGCTACAGCTAAGTCCCGCAGGGAGCATGCGCGGACGTTTTAAGAGTGCTTTACCCATCTCGCCGCCTCTCTCATTCTCCGCTAGTCGAAAATTTTCTCAAAGTCAATTTTCTGCCGGCGGATTTTCTAAACCGCTTTCGGCCTGGTACCCGCGTTCCCAGTGTACGAGCATGTATTTTTAAATTATCGATAAAAATCCTGTTAGCTCAATTATGCACCGCTGGTCTTTTATTGTTACAGTTGTCTGCGGAACATTCGATTATTATTGATTTGGAAGCTCTAATCTAGGGGAAATGTATGTAAAGGCAATAATTTCGCTTCGGATTAAGATTATTCTAAAAAAGCTCTGTAACATAATTAGTAACAATATTTAAATGTACGATTATACTCTGGTTTTCGAGTAATCTTAATGAAAAACGTTGCAGACGGAATGCAGTTTAATATTAGCCTCAAGAAAGCAGTGCCATCTTTTTGGAACGGCGTACGAAAGCTCCTAGACTCTCGTAGATCTGTTCAATAAGTACAGAGCGCGCGTTACTTAAGAATAGACTGTCGCGCCTGAAACTTAGCTGTTTTTTTTTTAATTTTCTCTATCCATGATTCGCATTCACATTTTTGAAAAAATTATTGCAAATTATTTTTTTCATCATTTAAAAAAAAAATTTTAATTCTTAAATTTTAATGGCGTAAATAAATCTGAAAATTTTCTAATTTATTTACTTGTTTGTCTCTTAATAAAGCAATACTAACTTAACTGATATTTACAAAATTTAGACTGGTTTTGATGAAAGAAAAATAAAAGATTCGTGTACAGGTGTTGTGTACCAAGGGTGCGAAGTAGGCTCGCTGTACTCGGTTGAGCCGTGCTTCACGTACTAATATTTTTTAACTTGCATATTTAACTGGGATGAAATTGTACATCCCTTTCATAGGGCGGAAAATTGGTCCATTTGAAGTGCCCAAGTGAAGCGAGGGAAACCATTACACGAGTCGAGTGTCTGCGCAGGTGCGAATTTTCGTGCTCGCTAAGTAGGCGCGAAAAATTTGAGCCCGGAGAATCAAAAAAGGGGTGGCTAAAATTCGGCAACGGTCCTCTTCCCATCGAACCAAAGAAATACACAAAACATTTTTAAGTCATAATTAATTTTTATTTATTTTTAATTAGAAAATTAAAAATATTTTCTATGCATTTGTTCTTCGTAATAGCTAAATTTTCATACACACGTTTAAAAAGTACAACTTTTGTTAGACTATCATAAAGTGCTTTCAGATTTTAAGCATTCTTGAAAATGTAATTAAAAAAAAAATAAAGTCAGACTCCCGGTAGCTACTTACACCCTTATCGTTTCCAGATAAATATAAATATAAATTTTCCGCAACGTTCTTAATAATCTTTCAGCGGTCCTACTTCCTATCGAACAAAGGAAATGCAAAAGATATTTTTAAGTTATAATTAATTGTTATTTATTTTTAATTAGAAAATTAAAACTCCCGTTAGCTACTTAATTATACCCTTATCATTTACAGATAAATGTAAATATAAATATTTCCGCAACGTTCTTAATAATCTTTCAGCGGTACTACTTCCTATCGAACAAAGGAAATACACAAGATATTTTTAAGTTATAATTAATTGAATTAAGGTGCGTAAAATTCGTTTTACGCACAGTTTTGGGGGCATAAAATGCGATTTTACGCCCTTCTACAAAACAACGTAAAATTGAATTTTTTGTCTAGACAGGGTATAATACGCGATACAGGAAGTAAAAACGAATTTATGCACCCCTGCATCGAAAAATAATGTTCGTCAGACGGGCGTAATTAGACGATCTCGATGCACTTCTGCACGGCGATCGCGCTCGAGGCGTAAAAGTCCATTTCACGCCCTTCGGGCGAAAAGTACTATTTTTGTGCACCTGTTCTTCGTAATAGCTAAATTTTCATACACACTTTTAAAATGTACAACTTTTGTTAGACTATCATAAAGTGCTTTCAGATTTTAAGCATTCTTGGAAATGTAACAAAAAAAATAAAGCCAGACTCCCCTTAGCTCCTTGCACCCTCATCATTTCCAGATAAATGTAAATATAAATTTTCCGAAAAAAGAGCCATCCATGGAAGCTCGAAATTTGAAAAATATATTACGGCGCTCTTTCGCGCAAGCACCAAGCTTTAGCATAACCAGGGTCGTACAGCAGTCAATTCCAGCGGCTAGTTAACTATAACTTTCTGCTTTGTATCGCGCAGTCTCGAGCTTAAAATTCTGCCGCGTAGGTGCTTTCCTTGAGCGGTACAACTGTTGAGTGCCGATGAAGAGTAGACCTCGGCTATATATTTCGCTCCCCCTCCCACTCCCATCCCCTTCAGTCACATTTTTCTACGCGATGGTTCGAAGGGTGACCCAATTTAGAAAGTTGCCGCTGCAAAGCTAACCGGCGGCCCGCTTATTCACACAGCTTTCTGCGGGCCGGCACTTGATGCATTTTTCAAAAAAAGAGAGCGCATACATGTACATTAACCTCTCTCTCTCTCTCTCACTCCGGCCTCACCAGCAGCCCTCCTTTTTCTCGCAGTCCTCGGCTTCTTAATTCGCAAAGCAAGGCTTTTCTGGGATTTTGACTCGCCTGCTTGCGCTCTCGTTTTCCTGACTGATCTCTGCCTTTCCACATTTACTGCCATATAATTCTTTTGTACCGCTTTCTTCCTCTCCTTTTTTTGGTTCAAACGTGAAACCGAGCTTTGAGAGGAGGAAAGATAAAAATTATGTTAAGTGAACGCTGAAAAGACTTTCTAGACGTTTGCGTTAGCGGTATGATAATAATAAGAATAAAATTGCTTCCAGTATTGGATCTACAAAACAGCTATTAATATCCAATACATACTTTTTACACCTATTTTTATTGTTAATTGATTCCTAACATTAAAGTGTATCAAAGCTGTTTTCTTACTTACTTATGGTAGTTTTCACTTCAGAAATTAATTTCAGACCTTTTTCACTGTGGAGCCATTTTTATCATCTGATCGGCAGAATTTAAACCATTTCATTTCTGATTCGAAAATATTGTATTCAGGTGAAATGACAACTAATGGTTTTTTCTATCACAAATTATTTTGTTTTTTATTTTGCAAAGAAACGATCTTTCAATCCCAATCGAGCTCCTTTTCAAGGCAAATAATCCTTTTGTTTTTACTGGCTCTGCTTCGGCTTGATTTTTAAAAGGATTATTTGCCTTGAAAGAGAGCTCGATTGGGGTCAAAACGTCGGTTTTTGCAAAATAAAAAAAAAACAAATAATTTGTGATAGAATAAACCATTAGAGTCAACTTCTATTAATTCGAAAATATTATAGTGTACTTAGTGTCCGTAACAGTACATAAACAGTTTGTATATGTCATATATGTAGAATTCTGAACACACAATGAGATATAATAACAGAGGTAAAACTATGGATGCACATAAATAATAATCAAGATAACACACAAATGTAGAATGAATACAAATGACCCACTCCCTCGCTAAATAATGTCAATTTTCTAATAAGGCCGCACGGCGTTGGCGTTGGTTCAAAATAAAAATAATTCGCACGATTATTTAGCTCGTTGACTCCACAGTGTGTTGGAGCATACTTATGTTTCCCGGCTACTGAATCGTGACGTCCACCTTTTTTTATCGTCTGCTGTGAAAAGGACGGAGAGAGACAGAAAGAGAAACGAAGAGCGAAAGAAGAGCACGCGCACCGCATAAGTTTAGTCGACATCTGCCGGTAAGTGTCCCTTATAATTTTTTTCTGCACTTTATAAGTCTGTAAATTGTGAATCGTGGACACACAATTAGTCAGAAAACGTAAAAAAAATGGTCTTAAGTGATGTAAGCATGAAATATTCACTGCTCTGTTTAACTGTTGCCTTTTTTTTTAAATTTTTCAATAAAAAAAGCAAGTCATATTTATCATCTATTTTAATCCTTACTATATTTGCTGCTTTCATTATTGCTCAGCTGTAAATTATTTTATGAAGCTTAAAGTATTTATAGGTAGGGACATAAAAAACGAGTATTAATTAAACTAAGCATGGAATATTCTTGGCCATTCTACTGATTAATCAATTATTTTTTAATTGCGATTACAACGAAGAAAGACTTATTTATTCCCTGCTTCGATCCTAATTATATTCATTAGGATCGAAGTAGGGTAGTTTCATTATTGTTCAACTGGAAATTATTTTATGAAGTTTGAACTGCATAAAGGGTATTATAGAGATGTGAGTTCGAAATGCCGCAAAATTGCACTAATATTTTGGTTGTTGGTATTATCTTACTTTAGTATTATTTTAAAACAAATAATAACAAATTATTAATTGTTCATGCAATTATCAGATCAGCAGAATGTTATTTATTACGATAAGACGTAAAAAAGGATTTGAAAGAGTTTAAAAATAAAACTAATTTACAAAATGAAAATGCTAACTAACATGAAATATTAACATTTGGAGAAAGATTAAAAAAATTAGTAAGACAAGGATTCAATGAATGAGCCCTACCTTGAAAATAACAGACAAACAAGAGGCAGCATGTCAGCAGACAGCCGGTGGAGCACTTCGGGCATCCCATACTGACCCCAGTGACGTTGCGTGCGCGAATCTTGACGCGCCCGCCCGCGCTTTATCACTCGGTTCACTCCTTTAACTTATTATTATCTCGGGCGAATCCCCCAACGGCCAGCACGGCAATAGCGACGGAGCGGAGCGGCAAGTCCTTTCAGAGCCTCCTCATCGGCGTATATCCCTCACTCGCTTCTACGCGCACATAATCGTTCGTAGGCACACTGGGCTCGCGCACGCTGGCTGTTCAAAAAGCGGCGAGGGAGCGCAGGCAGGGCCAGCACTGCGCGTGCTGCGGAACCGAGCGAAACTAAGCGCGCGGCGTGCTTCTGCCTTGTCGTGCTGCCACCGCTCCCTCCCACCACTATAATGCGGTGCCGAGCGGCAGCGGCGACGGCGGCGACGACGACTCTGCACGCGGGGATTTCAACCCCCCCCCCCCCCCCCCCCCCCCCCCCCCCCCCCGCGACGAAGGACGCTTCGTTGCCGACCAACTCTCACCTGGCGCGAGAGCCTCACCTGCCAACGAGTACCTTTTATTTTCGAAAGCTATACGGAGAGGGAAGGTTCATGCGGGGGTCAGGAAGAGCTTTCCGGGGGGGACCATCGCGTGCCTCCAGGAGCAACAGTTTGGGAATTTAGATAACGGTTAATAAGCTTGCTTTATGCATGCTGGCATACATTTTAACGCAATTTTCGATCATGCGGTGTGTTTCAGTTGCGGGCTTATTAAGTAAAAGCCTTTTGAATTTTTAACGGCCGTTAATAGAATAATGAATTTTAAAGCATCCTTAATTTATTCTTTGAACTACTTTTATTCCCAACGTACGAACAAATTGAGCTAATGAGCCGTCGGACTCTACGAAACGTAATTTGTTTTGCAGCTACATTTCCTCTTCTGTAAAGCATTGTTAGTATTTCTGCTTGCTAAATTGTGTTACCAGTACTACATTTATTTCGAGATACAAATGGTATAATTTATCTCATTTGTATGGGGGGAAAAGGAGCCAAATAAACAAGAGTTTTTTAAACAATGTATAAAAGGCAAAAAATAAACGAACATTCTACGGAAAATAATGTATTATAGTATTTAAATTTTAATAATAAGTCGAAATCCACGTAACTGCTTAAAATGATAAACATATTCCAACGTATTCAAATTTTGAACAATTATTTAGTATAGTCGCCAAAATCATCGATATAATTTATTCAGATAATTATAATAAATAATTCTACGATTTAACTGGCCGTCAATTATTAGTTATATTGCAATTGTTATTATGAATTACATTTTTTAAATTAAGGTTCATACCGGAATGAAATGTATTTTCAGAATTTGGATTAGTATTTTAAATTTCAACAGCTCATGATATTAAAAAATCGAAGAATATCGCGTGAGTCTATATGCAAATTGGCAATTCAACAACCGAATTCCACTTTTATTTAACTCGTGATCTTTTTATACTGTGTTACTTCCGGATTGGAAATTTATATGAAGAAATAGATCGTTTAAAAGTTTTTTAAAATATTGTAATTCGCGTTGCAAGTGTTATTCGAAGTATAAAACTTCGTTGATTGGAATAGTTACAAAGAAAATTTTTGCATTATTTCACGTGTGATTTTTTGAAATACTGATAAAAATACTTGTATTAATAATAAAAATATTTTACTTACAATATAAAGGTGAATTTAAAAACAAGCAGAAAATTCAAACGTAACTCCAGGGTTATTTTTAATATATTTTTTTAAATATAAAAGCTCTTTATATATACCTATGTATATCTGGATCGTTAAAACCAGCAAATTTATTAACTATCATAAAGTTGTGTGTATCCAGTACAAGGGGATTTGTACACTCTTCTCTTTGAAGCTTTTCAATAGTATTGGATTTCATTTTTCAAGCTTCGGAAACGCATTACGAAGCTTACCAGGTACTCGTAAATTTTTCACGATCTCAAGGTTGTTTTTGGCCGCGCGATAAAATACCAAGAGCTACACGGCTCGTCATATTTATAGCCTGGAAAAATACGAAGCTCCGAAAATTGCGTTATGCGAACAAGGCGAACGGTAAATTACGAAGTTTATGCAATAAAGAGTAGTGATCTAAATATTATACGTGCGAATGACTTCATCGTTGTCGCCGCACCGAAACCGTCGATGATTGCAGTGGTGAGATGGCGCGGCTTGCGAGCTATTTCTAAAACTGTGTCATGCGACTGTACATCTAGCAAAGCCTACAAAAGTGCGGCTACCCTCTTACTGGAATGCGCCTATATTATCTCATAAGCCGCACTGACGACCAAAAAATTCCGAAAATATTAATTCAACCGTCGCTGTCGCTATTATATTACTTTTATATTATTGCATTGAATCTTATTTTATCGTTTTATTCGATATATTTGTGGTTAGAAATTTTGTACCACCTTTAAAAGCAATTAAAATTTTTGCTTCTTTATTTTCAAATTGAAAATAAGCTATTTTAATTTTTTTTTAATGTGTGTACCCGTTGTTCAGTAATTGAAGCTAATAGTGTAAACAATTTTTAGTGAAAATTTTTAAAATTCATTTTTTATTTTAATAAGTTTTTGTTTTATAACGATTTTAAATTGTGCATGGTATTTTTTAGGATTAGGTAATTTTCAATACATGTTATATTATAATGGACGAGACTTTGGACAAAGGCTAGCCGGCCCACAGGGATCTGAGTTACCAGCTTCAGTCGTTATTACGACAATTATAAGAGCATTTGTGAATTGTGTGGCGGTAGTGATGTAGTACACTCGCTTCTTACCCGGGTAACCCTCGAGTTCGATATCCGATGCCATTGGCGTAATTTTTCTTTGCCCATTCCATTTTCATCCTTCGTCCCGTATTGCAATATATATTATTAAACAAATTATCAAAATGCAACTCAATTAAAGTGTAGCCAGTAGAGAAGTCCTCCAAAGCGTATCCTCCTTTTTGAGAAAACTTATACCACAACTTGTTGCGATAATACGAGAACTTGATCAATCTACATCTGGAGAACCAACGACATCAAGAAACGGGTGGATTGGCCAGACATGTCCGTATTTTCGATCCAGGACGAATCAAGACAGTTTCGTGTTCGTAAATTCGAGCTGAGTATACTTTTCTCAATTGTTCAGATATCTATTTTCGACTGATTAGGCAATACGATCAATCTTATAGGGAACACTTGGCCTATTCCCTTGCCTTCTTACAAGGAGAGTATACGACATATGGGTAATGGATTTTCCTGTAACTTTGGCATATGTTTTCTAATGTTAAAATATGAAGGAAGCCGCGTCCGTTCGGCCTAACGCTCGATTTTTCAAAAGTTATGTGCTC
>UCOM01001025.1:0-52221 GCA_900474385.1 Ormyrus pomaceus
CCATTATTTACAATTGATTTTAATGACCAAAGGCCCAATAACCTCTCTCTCCCATAAGAGCCCGTGTATAAAATCATGATTTTAACATCGATTATCTCCAAAACTACATTGTCAATCGCTCTAAAAATTTTACAGTAATCGTGTTACGTATATACTATTAGGTTGAAACAGTTTTCAGAAATTTCTAACCATTTTGATTTCGGTATCGAACCTCCTTAATTGCTCTTGGCGGCGATTCGGAAAGCTAACTTTGGGTTAGTGAATCACGGGGCGATCACGGTAACTGTAATTTTATCGATTTTCGGTATTATACTTCTTAGCAATCAAAGGCCATTACTAGATCCGTAAAAGCATTAAATTCAGAAAAAAATACCCATCAAAAGACGCCTCCTCACCGAACCCCAATTAGCAACTTCGATTGAAACTACCCCCCAAAAAAAAAAATCCCGTCCCAGCCGCTCCGCTCCGTCGATCCGCCTCCGTTTCATCTCGCCGGGAAATCGACGGGAACTGCGGGCTCTCCGCGCAAAAAATTATACCAATCCGCCGGTCGGGCTGCTCTCCCCCCACCCTTCTCGCTATTTACCCTCGACTCGCTTCTGTGCGCGCTCGGGTCGCCGTATCGATTGTCCCCCCCGCGCGGAGAGAGAGAGAGAGGGCCGTTTATTTAGCGCGAGTTCGTCGCTCCGCGCGTCTCGCTCAAGTTCAACCGGGGCGTAATTGGTGGTTGAGCCGGCTGGCTTTAACCCTCTGTGCGCGCGGTAAACTCTCTCTCTCTCTCTCTCTGCGCGCGGAAGGGGGTTGCTGCAGCAGCGGCAACGTCGGGGGTCGCCGCTGTGCTTATGCCGGTGGTGCAGCTATATCTGTCTCTCTCTTTTCTGAGGAATTTGCGGGGTAAATGCGAGAGAGAGAGAGAGAGAGAGAGCCGGTCTGCGCAGCGCGTTTCCCTCGATTTTGCGGCTCGCTTATCGCGCGGGGAAACGACGGCGAGACGGGGTGCAGGTTAAATGGATTTTTTTTTTCGCGACGCGGGGATATACGCGTGTGCTTAACGAGTAAATATTTGTCGCGCTTTCGCGAGGGTGGATGATGTGTGCACGGAAAATGCGACGGGGACGCGTTTAGTCGGATGGGTCGACGCGCCGAATGGACTCGGCTCGATGAAGAATGCTCGTCGGGTGGATTATGCGTGTTTTCAATGAAATGGTCTCGGTGAAAGAGGATTTATACGGCTACCGATTTCATTTGAATACGTTAAAGAAATTTAGATTTGTCGTGTACGTAGTTTATACGCTTGTTTACAAGAACTCGGAAAAAACAGGTTTGAATCATCGAAATTAATGCGACATTTCCAAATTGAATTACCCGCAAACAAAGAAACGTTATCGACTTAATTTCCTTATCTCCGCGCCTCCACATCTCAACGATCTTGAATGCGTCCATAACCGGAAAAGCCGGCCAAAAGTCAATATTTGAAGTGAAAACACGGCGCGCACCCGACAATTACAACCCGAGCCTCGATCCCGTGTTTACCCGGAGAGCCAAAAGTAGCAGCTCCCGCCGTGCTTTCTAATGTAAATTCCCAGCGTGATATTCGCCTCTCCGAGAAGGGGCCCAGTCCGGGGGACATTCCCGGCCCGCGGAAACGGCGGAGGACGTTATGCGCGGTCACGTTTCCCCGGCTGGCCGGCTTTTCGCGCGCACTGGTTTCAAGGTCCGCGTTTCCCCGCTAATTACCATATCCGATTGATTTATCAGGAGAGCGCCGCCGGCTGAATACGCGGAGGTTCGTGAGGGGCTCCCGATGCGTCGCGATGATTGCTTTGTGATGGAGATTCGGTGTGCGTGCGGTCGAGATAATATTTTGATTTTAGAAATCGAGCGGAGAGCGAGGCTTCGGTGAATGGACGGTCCGTCGGGTGGGGAGATTGGGAACGACGGGACGACGAGGACGACTCAAGTGAGGCTCTTTGTCCCGAGTCCGGGAATTTTCGTATTATTCGGGAAAATGAATGGGGCTCCTTGTTCGGTGGAATTGAAACGTTTTATAGTCTCTCCGACGTGGATACAAAGTATGTGCTTTGCATGTATGTATTTTCATTGAAATTTGATTGTTTTTTTGTGATATTGATTGGCATCTTGACTTTATCTAACAGTCAATGTTATATACTTAAGATTTAACATTTCGCTTCGTGATATTACTTTACGTCACGACTTGAATCAGAAATCTGGAAAGTACGCAATGACATATATCACAAGCATCTCCAATTAATCATCGCCACCCTCTTTCCACAAAGACATCAATCTCCTCCTAAACCTCACTCAATCGCCCTCTAACCAAACCAAACATCCCGTCTCCAAAACCGCCGCTCCGCAATATTCCTCCCCTCATCGGCATAAAAAAAAAAAAAAAAAACAGCCTCCATCCGCACTGCACTCGATCGTCGTCCAGTGCGCGAGCATGCACAAGCCCCCCGCGCACAGCGAGAGAGGCAGCCTCGCTGGACTCTCGCGTCAAGTTCGAGTGGACAGGCTGAAAAGCGGCAGTCGCCAAGTGACGTCACTCGCAAACTTCCGGAGCTCGTCGTCCCATTGTTCCGTCTTTGACGCGGGCGGCGATGATTTATTGCCTCCCGCCGCGATGCGTCTTTCGCCGCTTTTAATCGAAGCGTTTGGATTGCCCCGATATTCTCCGGCTGTACGTCGCAGAAAGGTGCCACCGGTGTTCGAGAGAATCGCGCCGCGCGGCTCATTGTTCAGCGCCCGCGGCTGTTTTGCCTTCGGCTGAAAAATCGATTTTTTCCCGGACAAGCGTTATATGTATACACCCCGGCCTGGCTGCTAAAGCACACTTTAGGCGCGGACCCGCGGAGGACAATGGCCATTATCGCTCTTTCCATTGTTCGCCGAAAAAGAGAGAGCCGACCGGCTAATCGCTCGATTTGGCGAGGAGGACCTCTCATTCCTCGTCTTTCGCCAGGCGTCTTTCGTACACCGCGCTGAACACTTGTGCTTTTTGCGCGCAAGTGGCGCGTGAGATCACGCGGGGGGAGGAGTCGGCGGCGCGACGACTCGCTCGTCTCGATGAGGTTTATTTATAACCCCGAGTATCAGCCGTTGACGTACACCGCGGATTTTTGCAATGCCGGCCGCGGGGGCATGAATGAGTAATCTCTCCGCAGGCGAGTGCAAGTGATGTAACGTCGTCGGCTCGCGGCAAATCTGCTTCCCGAGGAATATATAACGGGTTTGTCTGCTTGGATTTTTTGCCGGGTTGCGTGAGGAGTAATTGCGGGAATCTTTAATTTTGCGCGTAAAACGTTGCGAAGTGAATTAGCGGGAAGGGCGATGTGTCGAGTGTATTAAGATACTTTGACAGCCGAGGCTTCCTTGAACTGAAACTGGTAAATTTACGATTATGACGCGCGTTTATACTTGCCATTAACGACTTCCAACGGTTTAAAGTAGCACTTATCCTTATCGGGCTTCAATGCCAAACGCGTTGAAACGGAACAATTATGCTAATCATAATACTAAAAATTCTAAATTTAACCACGTTTTCGAAATTCTAAAGTATCGCAAAGACCAAAGGTTCCCACCGCTTTGAAAAAAAAGGGCTCGAACAATGAAAAAAAGGCAGCGAATCGATCGCGAACAAAGCGAGCGCTCCAAAAAATCCATCGCGACACTTCCGCGCTCCCAATATCCGCATCCGCAATCGATGCCAGAAAAAAAAAAAGAGGAAGAGAGTCGCGTCGGATAATGAGACGGAAACGGACAGCGCGGCGCCGGTTCCCTCTTCTTTTTTCGTCGCTCAAATTAGTCGCCCGGATGACAACGAGAGGAGATGCTCTCGCGGCTCGCTTTGATTCCCGATTCGCCGGGAGAGCGGAGAGACATTATGACGGATTCCGTCGGCTGGCTTTGAGCGGAGGCTGGAAAGGGGGAGTCGAGTCTCTCTGTGTGTACGGCAGCGCCGTTTTATTGGGTCATTCGTCCTCCGGAAATTGTCTGTCGGACTCGAGAACGACTGCCGCGGCCACGACGACGACGACGGCGGCTTTTCTTGTATTTACGCGGCGCGGACTTGTAGACTCGGGAAAATGCTCGGAGTTTATGATGCAAGAAGAGCAAAGGCAAATGGCGCCCTTTTACGGAAGTCGTTCGCCGCGTAAGGTGTTATTCCGTAATAAAAAGGGTTGTTCTTTTAATTTAAGAATAGCTTTGGTGGATCTTTTGACGTTGCGATGTAATGGTATTGAAAGATTTATCGCGCATTTAGTTATCTATTATTGTCAATCCGATTGAACTTTGCAATTTTATATTTAGAATCAGTGCTTTCCAACGAAGAGCGCGCAATATTCATTGCGACGAAATGTTATACGGTCAGCGAAGCGCGCAGCTCTTAAATAGAGTTTGTTTACAGGCGCAGATTAGCAGCCGATGGGACGACGAGCATTACGATTAATTGTTTTGATTTCTTAAGAAGTTTATTATTGTGTTCTCGCGTCTGCGTACTTCTTGTGTAATTTGGAATAAATCAGTCGTATTTCCGAGCTCGTTCGATTAAGCCGCGTTGTTGTGTACATTAAAATTGGAGTTTTTGAGGCTTTACACGTTAAATAATCCGAGTGGTTGTGGGATTTTGATTGTGTTGGAGTGGTTATTTTGGAGTTGCTGTTGGTGGAAAGAGACTTAAAAGTGAGAGGGGCTTAAACGAGCAAAGACATTATTATTGAGTAAGTGCTCCTGTCGAAAGTGATTTATTAAATACATATACGACTATTTGTCTTAAATTTATTTGTGTGCAGTGTTTCATTCTCCCACAAAAAATATATACACCTATAACATATTGCACCAAAAGACCGTCGACTCAAAACCGTCCATCTGAAAATTATGATCGAGTCTCGCGACGGCTACGAAATTCCTCGATTCGCTTGGCGAGTCACGTAGACTCCTTGTTCCTTCCTGTCCGTTCCTCTACTTAGCAGGAGCTTAACGTACCTTTAACGTGGCTCCGCGTGTCGATATTTCAACGTCGACCGCGGCGGGGTTATCGACTCTTTCGGCCGGCTCCCGCAGCTGGCTTCGTTTGCTCTCCTGAGTGCTTTAAGTGCACCTCCGAAAACTGACACCTCGACGAGCTTTTCGAAGCTCGGAGCGAAAAGAAATCCGTGGCGCCGCGACGCTAAAAGTGTGTGTGTTTGTGTGTCCGACGCTTTCTGCGTTTACGTAACTCTGTGTCACGTTGAAACGGGTGTAATTTTTTTTTTAAATAAAAAAAAAGGTCGGTTATAAAGCGAGGAAAAGCGGTTCTGTCGCCTTGAAAATGGACACCTTTGTTTTCTTAGTAAATTGGTATGAATTATATCGAGCAGTCAAACCGTAATTGCTAAATAAATAAGTTTAAGTGTAAACCGCAGTTTTTCTCGACGACAAACGGGGGGGAAATTACACATTTCTCTGTCAATTTAAATCCAATTATACCTCATTAAACGAGAAAGGGTAAACGAGCAAGACACAGCACGGGAGTCAGTATCTCATTAAACTTCAGTTCGAGCGATTAATGTTACACTCGGTACAGTTAACTCTTTTGTACGCGACTCAACAAGTGCGCTTATGCATGTATAAACTGCCAGAGCTGCTTTAAATAATTACAGGAGACACTTTAATTGGGCGAATTTTGGGAATAAAAATAATGTCACATTATCGGTTCCAGCTTTTACGTTCGCCCCTCGAATATTAAATCCTGTCGTCGCGTACATTGATTCAACAAGTTGATTAATGCAACTGCCCACCGAAACCGCAAAAATTGAAAATCACGACGCACCGCGCCGGTACAAAAAGAGGCCCGAAACGCAGTAAAATCGTGGCGGCTCGC
This sequence comes from Ormyrus pomaceus, assembly GCA_900474385.1. Lineage (NCBI taxonomy): Eukaryota > Metazoa > Arthropoda > Insecta > Hymenoptera > Ormyridae > Ormyrus > Ormyrus pomaceus. The sequence goes on from UCOM01001025.1 coordinate 5,882, forward strand.
TCCCGAAACCTCGTTGCAGTCGGCCGCGCGGCGCCGCAAAAGAGTAGCCGCGAGAAATCAGGTGGGCTGTCACAAAGAAAGAAAGGTCAAACGTCGCTCCAGAAGCCCCGGCGGAGAAAGTAATTACCGTAGTGCGGCTGCGTGCAGTCCGGAGAAAGTATATCTCTCGAATTTCCCCGGCCGTCCATCGCCGCGCGGCCTCGTTGATTTATATACGTTCGCCGCTCGTGCGAAAGCTCTCTCTCTCTCTCCTAAGAGCGGCGCGGGGCAGATTAATTATTCCGCGCGGGGAGCGATTAGCTGCGCGGCGTACTTATGTATCTGCCCGGAGTATATAGTCGAGGACTGATGTCACGCGGCCGCGCTTCCGCATCCGGCGATGACGATAATGACGGGGATCGCCGCGAGGAGCGACGAGGGGGGATTTTGCGGCCGGGTGGCTTTACTGGGAAGTCGCTGTTTTTTGCGATTTGCGAGGAATCATAGGAGTTTGGGGTTCGCGGAGGAAAGGGTCGATTAAGCATGAGTACATCTCAGGAGTGAGATGAATTTATGCCAAAAAATTAGTATACTTTATATATATTTTTTTATACTTTCATGAAAAATACTATAAAATATGGAAATTTTGTCAATATTGTATTTTGAATGGAGTGTTTATGCTTTGACGCTTGATGTAAAAACCCGTCGAATTAATAATGCATTTCGTCAGACTCCGTGTTTTTAAGTCGCCGCTAACAACTAGAAAGTCGACGTTTTGTTATTACGGAAGTCGCTCGTAAACGTCGCATATATAATAAGATTATTATGCGCGCTAATCCTCATTGCCCGGTAAACAGATCGGGTGTCATTTTAACAGCCTCTTCTGAACCGAATATGCAAATTAATACGTCGGCCGGTCTAACGCTCCGATCATCCGAGCGGAAATTTCTCCGTTTAAATGCTGAAATTATTTACAAGCCGCGTCCTACCGCACTGCATAACTTCATCGTTCATCCTGATCTTCTGCACAGAAGCTTCGAAAAAACGCCTTTTATCGCCTCTAAAAACTACTCCGCGGTGCAGCGTTCCGTCGCGTTTCACCTCGCGCCGACGTCGCTCGGAAGTCCCCCCCGTCGTAACGAGCTCCGCTTCCTTAATCGCGCCTGCGCCCGAGAACAATCGGAAACCCGTCTCGGCCCGCAAGGCCGCCTCTCGAATTATTCGCAGAGCCTCTTCTCGCGACTCGGGACAATTGAAAAGTCGGCGAGGGCAGCCCGCGATGACGTCACGCCGCCGCTGCAGCTTGCGCAATCGTCCGCCGCGAGATGATGCGTCGGAGTGAACCGGACGAAGGAGGATGTGTGCGTGTGTTTTTTGACCTGCACGTGTTGGGATGTCGTGGGAGGTTTTCGGTGTGAGGACTTGGAGGGCGGACGGCCGGGGAATTTCTTTGAATTGAGAGATTGATCGGAGCGGCGAGCGGTTTGGGATTCAATGTGTTTATATGGTATCTTCTTATATTTTACTGCTGTGCAGGTCAATTAAGCTTTTAATCCGTCTATTCGATCTAATAGATATTTATTAAGTATATATAATAATGAAACAATAAAAATATAAAAATTTTATAAATGTTTTTGTCATTTTTACGATAAGATTCTTAACGAACGTTTATACAAAACCCACTTTCCCACAAAAGTTCATCAATTCATACTCAAAAATAAATCAGGATACTTTTTCCCAATTGAAACCGTTCTGCACTTGCTCGCGCATTAAATCAGGAATCGAGGCATCATCAGGCTCGAATTAACAAAGCCAATATATCGAGTCGCCTTCGATTCCTCGAACCTGTCTAAAATTAGCTCTCTGTCTCTCTCTCTCGCGGTCGCACAAAAGCGATCCAGAAAAAAAAATGCGCGTAAGCAGATACGCGCGCACGCGGCTTTCCCGCCCCTCATCTCCCCCTCTGCGGCTTGGCGACTCGTCCTCATGGCCCTTGTCACTTTGTGTTTCAGGCCTCGATGGATCTCCCCCCGGACAAGGCCAAGCTCCTCAAGCAGTACGACAACGAGAAGAAATGGGACATCATATGCGACCAAGTGAGTATACGCATTTCGCTCTCTTTGAATAAGAAATCACTTCGGGGGCCTAACCCTTTTCGCGGGACCGCCGCTTTCACTCGCGGGGGGAGGCTGCTGCGAAAAAGAGCCGCTCGATTATCGCGGGCTCGGAGTCGCGTTCGCTTTTATCTTTAAGCGGCGGATTACGAGTAATTTACGATAAGGGAAGGACGGCAGTAAAGCGCCCGATGGATTTTGCAATCGTTAATTGAATCTGTTTTATTATTGTTGCCGGCTTTCGGCTTTCGGCTGGTTTTTGTTGAGAAATTGAAATTTCAGTTCGGGTATCAGAGTGTATATATTCCGCGAAATAAAGTTGTATTAAATTTCCTTCGAGCGCCGTAAAGATAAAGTTTAATGGAGCAGTTGGGAAAAGGCAATTAACCGATGCAATAAATTCAGCGCGGGGAACACCGTTAAAACCGCCAGCTCAATAGTCGGAAAATTCAGAGGAATTTTCGTGAGGAAAGGTTAATTAATTAGAAGAAATATAACGTTACGGATACAGGCGACATGATAATTTTTCATTCGCAACGCGGACGCGACGAATATTTCCGCCGCTGTCAAAACAATGCGGGCGCTGCTCTCAACGGCAAGAATATAATTCTTAATTGTACGAGCGCACGCGACGATCGTCAAGGCGAGGAGGACAATTTGGCTAATGTAAAACGCCGCTTCTTTTAGGTTTTAATTGGCTTCCATTTTACTTTCGGTTAAAAAACAAATTAAAAAGCGGACGGTTAAAAAATTTTAGACCGAGAGAAGAAGAAATTAAGAATAATCTTGTATAAATTACCAAACTGTCTGGTAAAGTCACCGCGGACTGTCAAAACTCAAAAAATTACTATACTTTGTAAGAAATTTTATTATACCGTTTGGTAAATTTGTTGGTTTTGACAGTCTGTAGTGGCCTTACTAGACAGTATGGTAATTTTTACTAAACTTTTCTCTCGCTATAATATTTACCTCAGTGCAAAAGTAACGTTTAAATTTCCCTAAAATAATAATTTACACGAAAACATCATCCAATCCTTCCCAAAACAGTTAAAAATCACAAGCTCCACTCGTCGCTCCCCATCGACAGCCATCCCGCGCCCTTCAAACCTCACCGCGCGTCTCTCCCAATCGCTCGCACAGCGGCGATATCGCCCATATCGGCGCTCCGAGCTGTGTTTCCAGAGCCGCGATCATCATCCGCTTTGTTATTGTTTGGAAAAAAAGGCCTTATCGGGGCTCGAAGCTCTCCGCCGGTATTGCGTAATCTCTCTCCGTTCGAGTGGAAGCGCCGCGTCTTTGTGCGCGTAATTGGCGGGACGCGTCGGTGTGTATACGAAAGCAGTGATACATTGTTTTTTGACGCACGCGAGAGAGTCTTTTTTCGTTTTGTAGAGGAGATTGGCTAATTGACGATCCGATTGTCTAATCTTGCGAAATGGGATTTGCGCGAATCGGCGAAACGAGCTGCTATTGTGGTTAATACTTTATTAATAAATATAATGATCGGTGGACATTATAAAGTTTAGTATTATCATTATACTGTCTTCGCGGGCAATTAGGCAGCTTTAATTATACGCGCTTTCGTAACTTGTGATTATCATTCATAATATTGACGTGCGACTCTATAATTTTGTATACACAATAAACCGCGGACGCGCGTCGGAAGAGTTTTTATTTCGAGAACCTAATATTCAACGACGTGAATTAATTGATATCGACCCTTTCGGACGTTTTATTCCTCCAGCCCGAGTGCATTTACCACTAAAAATCATATTCTAAAACTTTCTCCAAAACTCACGACGCAGCACTCGAGCAACTCGAACGCCTCGCTGATCTCTGAAAAAAGACACATCCGCCGTCTCATCAGAGAGCTGAATCTGCTCTTTGCTACGGCATCTCGGCCGATAAACAGAGAGAGAGAGAGAGAGAGGATACATCGCGCGGCGTGTCTCTCGGGGAGAGCGGCTCTCGCGTGTATATGCGTTTGAAAGGGCTGTGCGCGGGGGTAACTCGAGACGGATATGTAACGCAAGTCGTCGCGCGGCGGCGGCTATTATGCGAGCCGAGCGCGAAAAAGTGCGAGAGCAGCATCCCCGCGAGCTGCTCCGGCAACCGGAATATGTTCTCGCGCGAGCTCGATTTGGGACGCTGACTGCGGAGGAGGCCGCCGGCTTTGATCGAGTTGCCGTAATTTTTGTTATGGCTCTTGGAGAAAAATTCTATACGTTTTCCGAAGCGAGATTCGGGGAGCACATGGCGGAAATTTCAAATTGCAATTGTTCCGTTTCAGGAAAGGGTCCAAGCCAAAGGTCCGCCGTCTCACTACCTGGCGAAACTGCGGACGTACCTGGACCCGAAAGCGTCGAGGAGTCATCGAGTAAGCAGCGAGTCTTCGACGTTATTTTTTTTATTTTTTGTTTGTTATTTTTTTTTTTTCGTTCTTCCTCGTTTATTTTGATGGTTTGAAAATTGAATTTATTGATTTTGAGCAGCTGATTTGAATTCGGGAAAAGGATTACTTGTAGTTAAGCGGTGTAACATTGGCGGGAAATGAAACAAGTTTACTTATACTTTGTTGCAGGATTTTTTGAAAACTAAAAATCGAGAAAATTTCATCTGGGCAATTTTACTGTTTTTATTTTTTTTATAAAAAATTGAGGCATTTTGTAGCATTTTGTATCATGAAATACTTCGCTTACAGTGAGAGAAAAAGAAGCAAATTAGGAACGTATAAAGTATAATAAAAAATATCGTGTGACTATTTATGAATGAGATTTGCTACAGCATATTTCCTTTACGAATCATTGTTGATTTTCAAAAAATAAAAACGAATGATTTAAACAAAAATAAATTCTTATAATAAGTAGTATTACGTTCTATCTGTTTTCTTATCCACTTCTAATAGCATTTTCATCGAAATTCTTACCGCGAATAGCAAACACCTCAAACGCAAGTAATCCAATATCGTTTAAATTTCGAATCACGAAATTGCCACAAGCATAAAAAGAATGCCTTTTTTTTCTTTACTTTCGTTCTCTTTAACTTTTTTGATTCAATTTAAACACAATTCATCACATCACGAGGGGCACGAATAAAAATCTCTACTAATTTATTACACAGTCGTATCGTTTCCTTACGTTCTTCCAGAAGAGGAAAATGGTCGGCGAGTCGACCTCCACGCAAGTCCTCCGAGACCTGGAGATCTCCTTGCGCACGAATCACATCGAGTAAGTCGAGTTATGCAATCACCCCTCTCTTAAACTTCCCTTCCCTCCTTTGCGAGAGCGCGGGAATTTCGCAAGTTTCTATATACCCGCTGAAATTCTTTGTATTTACTCCCGGCGGGGAATCTCGGAGGGAAAGCCGGGATTTCGATTGATTAAATTTCGAATGGCTAATTTCGGGGCCCGGCTTGTTAATATTATATACTCGGCGCGTTTATGGATCGTAAATTTTGCATTCGCGGAACACCGCGAACTCGGGTCAAATTAATATGATTTCGAACGCCTCGGCGGCCGCTGAGGTAATCCGTTGATGTCATAATTGCATTTAGAAGCGCCGAACGCAAAGAAAATTAGACTTTGAACGGGTGGAATGCGTCGTGAATCATTCTTAAACGTTTCTCGAACTGCGAGAGCTGCGCCGCGCGGAGTTGCTTTGATGGTTTTGATCGATGAATTTGAATGTTAATCGGTGCTTTTTAATAACTGTGATCTAACCGGGCTTTAAATAACATGTTTTTAAACGAAAAGCGCGAAACTCGACGCCACTTCGGCTGTTAATTTAATAAGAATTTTATTTTTTTTTTTTTCACATTTTTCACTAAGCAAACACCGCGAAAATTACGAAATTCAAAGCACCTCGGCAATAATATAAATTTACGCCGCAGCCCCGCAGCGGTAAGACGCTTTAAAAATTAATTTCTCAAACGTAAATTCGCCTCTCGCGTCTAATAACAGTAAAATTATATATAAAACGGCCAAGCGCGCGAGAGAGAGAGCCGTAAAACAATTTTTCCCCACCGTTTACGCAACGAAAAAAAAATTAGCCTCGCCGCGAAAAGCCCAGCGCGTCTCGCGGCGCAAAATTAATCGCCTCTCCGACCGTCGGCTATCAAACCTCTCCTCCGCCGAGGTGCGCGCAAAAGCCGCAAAAAGTCGTCGGCGAGAAAGAGGCGCAACGACACTTGCAATCCGCTCATAATCCGTGCGGTCGATTCGTTGCAGATGGGTCCGCGAATTCCTGGACGAGGAGAATCAGGGCCTCGACGCCCTGATAGACTACCTCAGCTTCAGGCTGCTGATGATGCGACACGAGCAGCGGCTCCTCGAGTCCAGGGCCAACTCCGAGGAGCGACTACAGTCGACCGGTGAGTATTTCGCGGGATTTCGGTAGCCGCCGCGGGACACCGTGTTTTTGGGGGCCTCTCGAGCGTCTGGATTATATTGGGGTGTTAAGTTTTATGGGACGTTTATGGGTTTGTGGGCTGGTTAATTACTCGGGTTTGAAGGTGGCGCGAGGGGTTCGTTGATTATTGAATGGGTTTACGATTGATTTTGATGCTGGACATGCTGGAGCTTTGAAAGTTGTGCAACTTTCAATGATCTACGCGGAGAAAAATGTTTAAGAAAAATTACTATACTCGCCAGTAAATCGAGGACAGTCTTTCAATTAGGGTAAAAAATTACTATATCTACATTAAAATTTACTGTAAGTTTAGTAATTTTTGCTAAACTTTTAATAAAAATTACTAAAATATAATAAAAATTAATATAAAGTATAGTAATTTGTAAAAAAATGACCCTAATTGAAAGACTGACCTCGATTTACTGGCGAGTATAGTAGTTTTTCTTAAAACGTTTCTCTCTGTGTAATAAAACCGGAAAATTCATTTCATTTAAACTTTATATTTTTGCGTCTTCGATGTGTTTTTGATACGTTTGTGCCAGGTCTTTTGAAACGATTCTAAGTAAACCACTTATACCAATAAGTAAGCAATTTTCAACATTTAATTTAAAATAAACTAATTTTGGAATGCAAATGAATTTACAAAAGTTTATAGCTTTATAAAGAGAAAAAGCCGATAACAATTTATTGACCAAAAATTATCAAATATTTAATAATATTTAAAAGAATGTTTGAATTAAAAATGCCCGATTTAAACGTGACATCTTCATGAATTCTTACTTTATGTTTATACTAAAGGAATTCCTTCCTTTCTTCATAAAAACATATCAATAAAAATATTCTCCTAACCTAAAAACAAACTAATCCCTCCGTACACACACCGACAACCTCACCGTGAAAAAGTAGGCCAAAAACCCATTTCCAACCCCTCCCCAAACATTCCATCACGCAACTCCGAATCAATTCCCAAACCCGCACCCGAATCCCCGATCCGCCGAGCAACCCAAAACCAACCGGCGCCTCCGCCTAAAAACGGCGCGCCCAAAAACACCCGCCAGACAGGAGGCTGACTGCCGCTCTTTTTTGCAGGTGGCACAGGTGACACCTCGACGCTGAATAATGGATGCCTGCGGCCGCCGCTCCACGAGATGAAGGACAGCCCCGGCGTCAAGAGGCGCTCGAGGCACGTCGCCAAGCTCAACATGGGGGAGGCTAAGGACGACATACACGTCTGCATACTCTGCATGCGCGCCATCATGAACAACAAGGTGAGAGAGAGAGATAGAGGGCCGTTTACGAGGCTGCTTTATCATCCGCCCGGCGTGTGATTGATGCGCGGAGCGATTCGCGGAGGCTGCACGCGGGACGCTCGTCTTATCAATCGATCCGCGTTGACGGGTTGGGTGGTCTTTTTGTTTTGGTGTTTGGGCTGGGTGAGGTGGTTTTTTGGGGAGAGAGAAAGTAGGGGAAGTGAAAGAATGATTTTTTTGTTTATAGAATATAGGGTGTAGAAGAGAAAATGAACTTAATAAATTTTTGTATATATGGTACGCGGAGAAAAGCGTGTAGGAAAAATGATTATACTCTCGAGTAACGTGATAACAAGATTAGGTAAATAATTTTATTATACAGTGCAGTAATTTTTGTCCCGGTCGAAGACTGTCCTTCAATTACGGACTCCTTATAGTAATTCTTCCTAAAACGCTTTTATCCGCGTACGTATTTCGAAACGAATAAAAACTAAAATTAGTAACTACCAAATCCAGTAAAGTCTAAACTTAGAACAAAAAAACAAACTCAATTCACAAACATTAAAAAAAATTCTTTACAAACACAGTGCAATAATTGTAACTAGAGCTCCTTGCTTTATCAGAGTCGATTAAACCCAAACGATTAGCAAAGATACGTATTATACTCAGCAGCAACTAACCGATAAACGTTGTATATTCCAGTACGGCTTCAACATGGTGATTCAGCACCGCGAGGCCATCAACTGCATCGCCCTGAGCCTGATGCACAAGAGTCTAAGGTAAGCGAAGGTCCTTCCCTCGCCAACCTCTCGCGTCGTTTCCCTCCCACCTAAGTAACCCCGAGTCTCTCTCCGTCCTCAGAACGAAAGCCCTCGTTCTCGAGCTGCTGGCGGCGATCTGCCTCGTTAAGGGCGGCCACGAGATCATCCTCTCCGCCTTCGACAACTTCAAGGAGGTCTGCTCGGAGAGGCGGCGATTCACGACCCTAATGGAGTACTTCACCCAGTACGACAGCTTCCACATCGAGTTCATGGTGGCGTGCATGCAGTTCGTCAACATCGTCGTCCACTCCGTCGACGACATGAACTTCAGGGTTCACCTGCAGTACGAGTTCACCAAGCTCGGGCTCGACGAGTATCTGGAGAAGCTCAGGCACACCGAGAGCGAGGATTTGCAGGTACGGAGAGACGAAGGCGGAAGAAGAAGGCGGAGGCAAAGTGCACGGAGGAAAATGAAGGTGTAAAGTTTAATGTTTTTCATTGTTGCTGAGGGACAGACTCATTCTTCGATGAAAATGCAAAATTTTTTAGCATTGTTCTTGAGAAGGAGAGTCTATTCCTTGATTACAATGGAAAATAATAATTTACGTTTTCATTTTTGCCAGTGCATGGAAGTGCTACTGACTGTTGAATCAACCTTTAGAGGAATTTCTATTATAACTAATTTTTCGTTAACTTTTCGCCGTATATTTATAATTTTGTTTTACAAAAATAAAGGGAGAAATGTGATTAATTTGGTTGCAATTCCAGGTTCAAATCTCCGCTTATCTAGACAATGTATTCGATGTAGCTGCCTTGATGGAAGATAGTGAAACAAAGACTGCCGCTCTAGAAAAAGTAGCCGAATTAGAAGACGAACTTGGACACGTATGTTTATTCTTTGTTAAAAATTCTGCAATTTCCTTCAGTAGCTAGAATCAAATTCTGAAAATTGACTTTTTTTTCAGGCACATGACAGAATGGCCGAACTGGAAAGAGAATCTCTAGCGAAATTAGCAGAACTCGAAACGGAGCTTGGCGCACTGAAGGTGGAATACGCGGAGGCAGTCGATGCCCGCAGATTAGTCGAAGAGGAACTTGCTGCTCTCAAAAGACAAAAGCAAGATTCCGCGAGAAGGCAGAGTGTTTTGGAAAGCAAGATTATGGAGCTGGAAACTCTTACTGGAACACTCACTAAAGGATCTACCGGTACAGGCTCCACTTTATTCGCGAGACTTAAAATGAATAAAGAAATATTTCTTTTTAAAAAAACTACGAGATATTTGTAGAATATTGAACACTAGCTAACTAGAAGTATAGTGATTACTTACCAAAATCGAACAGACAGCAGTAAATTAATTTTCAAAACCCTTCGCAGCTGTTGTCAATGGTTCCGTGTCAACTTCGCCGGTCGCAGACGGACCAGTGACAGTACCAATCAATTCAGTTTCACCACCGCCACCGGTCCCACCTCCAGCACCGGCTCCACCGCCACCGCCGCCAATGCCGTGCCCAATGATACCACCTTTACCTCGAACGGAAACTGGCGACCACAAACCACCACCCCCGGCACCGATTCCGCCACCACCTGCCGGGATGATGCAAGCTCCTGATGGAGCGATGACTATTAAACGAAAGGTACGCTATTTGTCTGCGTCGAGTGACAGAAGTATTGCGATAGTTGTAGAGGTGTTGTGATTTTTTTTATCCATGGTATAAAAATTGATTGGTTAGATTTAATAAATGTTGTTTTGATAATTTAATTTTTATATTATGCTTGTTTTCATTAGGTTCAAACGAAATATAAACTTCCGACGTTGAATTGGATCGCGCTCAAACCCAACCAAGTACGAGGAACAATTTTCAATGAATTGGATGACGACCGCCTACACAGTTACATTGACTTTACTGACTTCGAAGAAAGATTTAAAATCGGTGTAGGAAGTCATCTTACGAATGGTACCAACGAAATTGACGGTCTTCAAAGCTTTCCCAGTAAAAGATTTAAGAAACCAGAAAACGTTTCACTATTGGAGCATACTAGGTTACGAAATATCGGTAAGACACGTTTAAATAAAGGTTATTATGAATCGATCGAACGTTATTTTTAACGTTACTTTTTAAATGTTTCAGCTATTTCTCGAAGAAAAATGGAAATGCCAATAGAGAAAGTTATTACGGCGGTGAACGCACTCGATCTTAAAGTTCTTTCACTCGAAAACGTAGAAATACTGCAACGAATGGTACCCACAGAGCAAGAAGTAAGCCCATAAAAATTTATAATCACTATTTTTGAAACGCATGAATTAGAATTAACTTTCCTTTTTCCTTTTTTGCAGACGAAAGCGTACCGAGAATACATTATCGAGAAGAAAAATGTAAACCTTTTAACGGAAGAAGACAAGTTCTTAATGCAGCTCGGAAAAATTGAAAGGATATCGACTAAACTATCCATTATGAACTACATCGGCAATTTCTTCGATAACGTGCATCTTATCACTCCTCAAATTCACGCTGTGATATCTGCATCAAGCTCAGTCAAATCTTCAAAGAAACTAAGGGCTGTTTTAGAAATAATTCTTGCCTTTGGAAATTATCTAAATAGCAGTAAACGTGGACCCGCATATGGTTTCAAACTACAAAGTTTAGACACACTTTTAGACACTAAATCAACTGACAAACGGCAGTGCCTTTTGCACTACATTGTGGCAACAATAAGACAAAAATTCCCTGAACTAATTAACTTTGAGTCTGAATTGATGTATATCGATAAAGCTGCGACAGGTACAAACTTATCCACTAGTTCTACAAACAAATAATTAAGGAAATTCTTTGTTTACTTTATTAACGAATCTTTTGTAATTGCAGTATCCCTAGAAAACATAACAACCGACGTGCACGAACTTGAAAAAGGTATGGATCTGGCTCGTAAAGAGTTCGAATTACGTGGCAAAGAGAAACACAACACGGTGCTTCGTGATTTCCTTAATAATTCCGAAGAAAAGTTGCGTCGTCTAAAATCTGATGCTCGAACTGCAGGAGAAGCCTTTAGAGAGTGCATCGAATTTTTCGGCGAAAGTCCGCGACAAGCTGATGCCAACACGTTCTTCTCGCTTCTTGTTCGATTCGCAAGAGCATTTAAAGTAAACTAGACACAAATATTATTGTTAAAATTAGTAAAAAATATTAAATTTCGTAAAACGCTTGCTATAAATGAATGTTTTTTAAATTATAGACTGCAGATCAAGAGAATGAACAACGTCGAAGATTGGAACTTGCAGCGGCGGAGGCTTTAAATTCGTCGGAAGAAGTTATTAAAAGAAATAAACTGAATCAGAAGAAACAACAGGTATTTGATAGTGAAATTCATATATTATTGCAGCTAAACTTCATACTCTTCATTATGCATGCTTTGCTTGAACAATCTTAAATTCATTTTATTTAAAAACCTTCAATCATTGTAACTTATTGCTAATTTTTTATGTAAACTTTTTGTTGAAATTGAAATGAATTTGCATAAACGATATAGTTTAATTGAATTTTTAAATTCTTTTCTGTCAACATCAATGCTTAGTTTTAATTTTTTGTAAATTTTGTAAGCATGATCTAATCTTTTCTATTTTTTCTTTTCTGATCTTCGTAATACTAACTTTAATATTACTAATTTGCTTGGAACTTTGGATATTATTAATAAATAAAACCTGTTTCTTTCAAATTTACTTTTTTCTAAGGTTACTATTTTTCTGTTTTTAGTATTTGCATGATTTTAGTGTATTTTATTCTAACCACTTTTTGTATACACTCTTGTGTACACTTGCAATCACAAAAATTTCTTAAAATCGTTTCATTCTAAGCACGTAAAATGGGATGGCATATAATGAAAAATTTCATAGTTGTGATTTAAAAAAATTAAAAATTCAAATCTGAATTAAGTGTATTACATTTAAAAAAAACATTTTGATTTACAACGGGATATATAAACTTTTGCACGTTGTGAAACAGCATGTAATATCCGGGGTTTCAAAATAAGTGTGTCCATAAACAGATGATTAATCTATGATCATCTAATGTAAAAGTATAACTTAGTATTGTAAAAAGTACAATTTAAAAATTCCTATTTTTATTTGTTACATATTTATTCGGACTTTAAGTCATCGAAATTTTGCTGTAATTCGAACAAGTCATTGTTACATCGACATCTAAATGAACTGGAGCTCAAAACGTAACAATGTATAAACAAATCACAACATGTAAGTTCCTCCACACTAATATCCTGCTATAAAAATATTTCTCAAAATCAATATCTAGTAAATACTATCTTATTTTTCATTCACACAATGCACTTTTGCATTTAAAAAATTGCAATTACTAATAAAGTATAAATTATTGATCGACTCACAAGCCGTCACAAGCACAAACAAAACGTTTCATTCCACTCGTTTAGAGCATGGAATGATTTTAGGAGAATGTGCAACAGCATGTACTTATGCGCATTGATGTTGCTTGAGGAAAGAAGATTATCTTTTAATGCTAATGCTGTTTTTATATTAATAATACATAGAAATATTTTTTTACCGATTCTGAAAAATCAGTAAACGTTCCATTTATTAAAGGTTGACTCATTTTTAATAAAGCCCTAATAATCTAAGGGATCATGGAACCATCATCCTTTTTGCATTACAAAAACGAGTGTGGTTTTCAAATGATCGCTTACTGAAAGTGGGTTGCAAACATTCATTTGCAAAAGCTTCATCATTTTGTTTTCATTTACCAGGATGCCGTCATAAATGAATTGAAATATAAGACTAGACTGGTTCAGGAGAAAAAACTGCTGCAGCAGGATGAAGTTTACAACGGAGCATTGGAAGATATATTGCTGGGTCTGCGGTCGGAGCCTTACCGTAGGGCCGACGCTGTTCGAAGAAGTCAGCGTCGACGTATCGATAATCATAGACTCTCGCGTACTGCCGAAGAATTAGAATTGTAATTTATTTTTCTTGTTTTTACTTGTTTTTCGTAGCTAAAAAAAAAGTGCAAAATTTTCATGACAATTGTTTTGTTAGTGTACAAATTGTACATAGAAGGCTTGAGGAAACATATCAACCGCGACGAGTTGAACGTAATGAAATTCTTTCAAAACCTTGCAGGATTAACAATAATAAGACTTTTGATCAATTCTTGATATTTATTGACTTTCCATTGTAAATGCACAAGTCATTCTGTATTGGTGCTAAGGGCGATATAGATGGATGTAAAGTTGTCAATTTTTGTATATCTTTCGTATAAATAGTATGGAGGTGTTCACTGATACTGCTAAGAAACACTGATAAATTGACATTAGAAAAAGCGCACGTAACAATACTTTTAATCAAAAGTTTAACGATCCAAAAACCGAATACAATGTCGTGAAATGATATATTTTGCAAAATCCAGCATGTGGAGTAAAGAGTAAATATAAATATACATGTGCAAAATTTATTGATATCATGGGCATTGCGGCGAGATTTTTTATATTAAGCGCTTTAGAAGCAAAATTAAACATTATACTTATTACATTTATTTCTTGTTGGCTGTTGAAAATTTTTTTTTAAATTTATGAAAATGAATATTTGTTTCTTTTTGATATTACTAACAGTTTTCCTATTTCTAGCTCTCTTTATTATAATGTATGTTAATTATCGTTTGATGTAAACATTCCGATTGATTTTTACTAGTATGTCTGTGTATAAGCACATTAAAAACTCTATTCCGTCAAAAGAATCAATTATATAAAATTTCCTAATCATTCTAGAGATAGATATTCAAAATAATGTGCTATTCCTTATATTTTATACAAGAGGGAAGCTTTGATGCACGTTTGAAAAAAATATTTATAAAATCATCTTTACATTTATATAAAGCTTTTACAATATAAATTTTGCAATTACTAAATACATTCCTTGAAAAATCTCAGGTTGTATAAATAGTATGCAGAAAGATACATTTTTAATATTACATGAACGGCAATATATGTATCTAACAAAATTTATTAAATATTTTTCTCATCTCAATCTTTATACTGTAATCAACCGTCCAGATGACTTTTTAAAACTAAATAATACTAAATTTTTAAATATCTAACTGATTCTAGAAAAATTGTGACTGACTCAAATATTTTTTGTATATCTTACATGAAGCAATTAAATTTTTATGTAATCATATACAAAATAATAATTTCTAAACTACATGTTTCAACGCATTTTGTACAAGAAAACAATAAGCAAACAAGTGTACTAAAAGAAGTTGCCTTTGAAAATAACATACGCACAGAATTTTTGCAGAGAAAAATAAAAATTTGTACGTACTTTTATACATCAAACCGATATTAAAAGGAAGCTTGTAAATATAATTGTAAAATAATAACGAGCGTTCTGCAGTGTAATTATTATATACTTTATATTCGCCAACGATACGATACTTTACCGATGTGATGTTTAGATAAAACTTGTACGTACGCTTTATGTTATACATATTATTACTTTATATCGCAGACCAATGCAAGTTTATAATGGGTGTTTCGATAAATTATACTTGCAGCAGGCGAAAAGTCTTTCGTATACCTTGCGAATCTGTAAATAATGTGCATTTTTATTATCGATAAGTTATATAAAAGCCTCTGGCACGCTCGTTTTTTATTTGTAAAAATGAAAGTAAACTGCATCGATTGCAAATGGCAAATAAATACAATATAGATATATATTCAAAGATTAGTAGTACATTCATTTTCCTTTTACCTTAAACACTATGTAGGAGAGGTAAAGTAAAAATGCATTATTATTATTATTATTTTAAAGTTTTATTTATTATTTTTGTAAATATGCTACATTATTATAATAAATCATGTAAAATATTTTATTTACAAATATACAATATACAAAAAGGCACGATATCTACATACTTCAGATCATATACAATAAAATGTAATTAACATAACAAAATAGAATCTCGTATACAGATAACTATCGCCAATAGATGGTACAACCTTGATAAAACAGTATTAACTGTCTTTATTTTTTAAGATTGGAATTTTTCTCGTGAAAGGTTAAATTAAACTCTAGGCAAATAGAGCTTGACACATAAAAAATTGTAATCTTTATAATTTGATAAAATACCGTCACCATTTAACTTTCTTGAGTTTGAATTGTCTTCACATAGATTATTTAATAATTTCTTTCGTATATGAATGACGTATGTTGCGGTTAAAGTGAGTAAAAACACTATGGAAGTATTCAAACATTTTTCTAACAAATCTTGACGTTTAGCAGCCATAACAAATCGCATTGAACTTTACAAAATCATTTCGGCTCGCATACTTACACCCAAAAGAAGTAGCCTTATTTAAAAGTCTTATGTCACACAACAAAGTCTTGAAATATAAACTTTATATAAATGCATCGCGCTGCAAAAAAGTCTAATGCTAGAGCCATGCTGATGAAAGTCTTTGCAAAAACCCATACTAACTTCACTATTTACAAGCGATAAGTTTAATATATATATAATCGTTAACTTATACTGTATTTGCTGACTAATTTACAAAAATACACAACACAGTTATATTCGCAGTCGTGCTTTCGTTATCAGTCGACGGATATCGAGAAATAGAAGAGTACAAATAACTGCTGTAAAAATGGTTATAAAAATTACAGTGATTACTTAACGATGTTATCGACGAAAACGCAGTGGGAACGTTTTAATAAAGCCATACAATACATTTTATAAAAGTCGGGATGAAAACGTAAGCATACAATGACGAAGTAAATGTAGCAGATATTTTTTCGGCGTTAAATCCATTCGATGTATACACTCCATTGTTGAAAGTGAATTATACAAACTTGAATCATTCTAAGGTGGCCCTTTCAAGGCATTCATCGTTAGAAAATTCGCTTCATTTCGATTCACTTGTAAGCAGTCTTTCTTTTTTTAATTGCTTTTGAACGAGTCTAGAAAGAATCACCTTAAAAATTTACAAATCGAATAAAGTAGCTGCCCAATGACAATTTCACAGTTGAGCTTTATTATCAGTCGACGGATATCGAGAATATAAGAGTACAAATATCTGCTCTATAAATTGTTATAAAAAGTACAGTAGGTACTTAACGACGTTATCAATGGATACACAGTGTATACGTTTTAAGAAATCCGTGGAATACATTTTCAAAAATTGGGGGGACAAAAGTGCGTACAATGCTAAATATTATCGACTCCAAATCCATTCGATATACTCGCTGTACCGCTACAAATAAAGTACAAGTACGTGGTTGCGATTAACAAAAACTTGCATGCGAAGTAAAATAACTGCTCAACTATAAACAATAATTGCAAAAATTTGAAACGATTTTTTTTATTTGAAAATATATATAAAAAAATAAGGCTACTAATAAACGCAAGCCAATTCGGCTGTTTAGGAATGTACTTGTGAAAATCTAAGGAGAGACTTCAGTGAAATTTAAAATGTATGTGTTTAACTTATACAATCAAACAAGACGTCGAAATGAATGTTTTTAAAAATTGCTTCATTTTGACATTTTGTTCGAGAGACCTTTAAAAAACTTATATAATTCAATGCAAAATTTTCAATTCAATTAGCACCAGTAAATTACTATACCAATAAATAAAGTTCAACAATCATGTCACTGATGTTTCTCCTTACAAAAATATTTAATAGACCAATTATAAAAATTAGATTTTTCTTCTTTATGCTCAATGTAAAGCATGCATAAGGGCTAAAAATCTTATAAAGCTCCACACCATTAAACTACTTTCAACGATTTATTTGTATATATGTACAAAAATAATAAAACAAGATTTTTCGTATTGTATATTACCAGTAAAATTGACAAATAAACTGTCAATGTGACCGTATCGCGCTTCATAAAAAAAAATTTGTAATTCTTTAATAAAAATCGAACCAAGATTTTATGTAACTACCTTTATTATTGATTTAGAAAACATGCATTGAAATTTAATCTGCGAATATCGAATTTAATTAAAATTAATATGTGATCAAAAGTGTTAAAACGGTGAAAGTTTTTCTTTGGTTGTTCTAATCTGCTACATAAAATCTTAAGAAGTCGATTTCTGAAAGTGCAAATCCAGTTCGATTCATTTTATCGTTGCCAAAAGCATTTTTTCTAACGTAAAACAGAAAAAAGAACAACAAACTAATCTTAATCAGTTAGTAGAAACAAATATAGGTTTTTACTAACCCTCAATTCTTATGCATTCTAATTGTTCAAAAGGCATTAACAGAAATTTTTATCATTTGCATTTAAACGATAAATGCATCACTAAATAAGAAGATAAAAAGAAAAAAATTTCAACAACTTTCTGCCTAACTCATTAATTTGGAATATTCGATAATAGAAACCAAAAAATCTTTCGTCCAAAAAGGGACGCAATAATAATACTGATTGCAATGCTTGAAAAAAGAACAACCCAATTCATTTCATAACAATATCGGAATCATTTTTAAACTTAGAAATTGCCAATTAAGACTCTTCTCATTGATTAGTAAATACAATGCAAATATATCAATTGGAGATTCATGAACCTCAAAGACTTTTATCCATGGCACATTTACCTATGTGTACATTTGGAAGCCTCGGAGCTACTATCACAATTTAAAAATTGAGCTCTAGCCTTTATAAAATACCAATTTGTGATAACTTTTTCGTGAAAATATACAAAACAATGTTATAGTTTTGTTGAAAATATACATTATAAAAAATTTTCATTGCAATTAATTGCGTATTAATAAATATTGCTTACAAATTGCTACATACTTTTAAATTCTCCGAGTAAAACAAACCAACAATTATAAAACACTTTTCTGCTTCAATTGTAATATTTGTTTCCACAATTTAATTTATGTCAACTGAAAATGTAATAATTTTTCCATGATAATTTGAACACAAACTGGTTTTTGTTTCATTTGGCTTTTATGGCATGGATCTAGTATTTGGTTTCTTTGTTACTTAGCGTTACAACGGATTTTAATAATAGATATTATTAACTCTACGTAAGAAATAAATTATTTCACTTTCTTGCAATCTGGTAAACTGACCAGTAGTTCCTTTACGCATATAATTGTTAAGAAAGTCATGAAACTTCTGTACAAACTGTAAGAATTTGAGCTATCAAAATTGTTCTCGAATTATTTGTTATTTATGCAAATATATAAATCCACTATCGGTTATTGACAACGTATAGATTACAGTTTTCACTATGTACACAAAATATTGTATAATAATCAATAACTCACATTCATTCTTCAATATGTTTATCAAAAAAGGGATGGAAGATTTGCCTTAAAAAATCTACAAACTCAAAGTTGTCTCCTATCAGGCAATTCACCACGCAACTTTAGTCGCCATTATGTAAATATAACGCTTCAACATAATGACGTCAAAGATAAGCTCTTTAACTCTCTAAATTCCATAAATATAAATATATTGTCTTTCAAATAGTAGCTGCTAATTCGTATTGCAATATTCATATAAAAACGATGGAGTCTCTTAGCTCAGGTTTGTTAAAAAAAATCAGCTGCGTACCTCGATTACGACCGCCGCTGAACGAGTCTTATAATCTTGGGCTTTCATGTTGTTACTGCAACATGAGAGATTCCAAGTTACGGTGTAGAATTGTATCCTTGACAGCGTTGAATACAACTTTGATATTCTCCGTGTCGACAGCTGTAGTAAAGTGATGGAACAGCGGCTTTTTTGGGTCCCTTTTCACTGATACAAATAGGTCTAGTATAAAATTTTGAACATCTTTCATGGAATGTGAGTCGCCCGCAAACTGCGGGAAGTACCAGCGGACATTCGTATCTGGAGATCTGACTTTTTTTTCTAGCAGATCAGTTTTGTTTAAGAATAGTATAACAGATACTCCATAGAATATCATGTTATTAATGATTGTATCAAAGATATTCCTTGATTCTTCCAATCTATTAGTTCGCCTGCGAAGAAGATCAAAGTTTTATTTACAGAATGAAAAATGAGATAAAAAAGTTAAAAGTATTCTCCAGAAATTCTTACCTATCTTCGAGTAAAACTTGATCAAATTCAGAAGAAGACACAAGAAAGAGTATAGAAGTAACACAATCAAAGCATTGGTACCATTTTTGCCTTTGTGATCTTTGTCCTCCCACATCAACAAACAAGAATGGGATATTATTGATTTGTATGACAAACTCGGATATTCCTTTTGTAGCTTTCCTACAGTGTAAAATATCCTGATGTGTGGGTGCATAATCCTAAAATTAAAACATTTGTGATTAATTCTTGCAAAAAGAAAGTATTTTTAATAATTAAATAAGATAACGATTTTTACCACTCTGGCAATCCTGTCAAGATTATCCAGAAAGTATTGCACTGAGTCACTCTGAAATCAAACAAAATCCAATAAGTATCAATTAGCATCATTCATGGGGCTTCGCATAAACAATGAAGTGACAGATGTTGAAGAATGAATGAAATATTTATTTGAATTCAAAAGGTTACAAGAGGGCCAATGAATTTAAGAAAGTGTTTCTGCATCATAAATATTTTTAGTATGACACATATATAATATAAAAAGAAAAACCTACCAATTGAAATTCCCTTCTTCTATCAAAAGCTTTCTTGATTGAAGCATCTTTCCATAGACTTTGTAAAGCTGGTACATAGTGGAGGAAAAGTCTGGCATCCAAGATCATAGTATTTTCAAACTTTAAGAGTTGGTAGCCAATGTCGTAATTTTTGGGATGCTCCCAAGGAATATTCAACTTATCACGAGCATCCACTAAAACTTTCATTCCCTTTATAATATTTTGATAGATGACATGCTGGTATTCTTTTACTAGCTCAGGCTGTGCAAAAATAGAAAAACAAGATACATTAACATTTTTATAAAAATAAAATATTTATAAATAAAAAGTTGAGCAAGTTACAATAATAATAACAAATTGTGTTTCATGTAGTTACTCTTTACAAAAACATTGATAAAGTAGTAAGAAAGTCTGTAATCTACTAAAGTTACAGTTTTACATAAGTTTCCAGATATCAAACATGGATGACAGAAATCTGTGCTATTGAGTATATAACAGACATCTGCCTCAATAACAAAACTATCTTTCAAAATTGTATTCTTATTTAAGGAAAACAATTTGTTAACTAATTATGTTTATTTATCAAGTATTTTAATGTTAAATAAATAATAAGAAAGTTTCAATTAGTCACTGAAGCATGACATAATTGTGGTATTTTTATTAAACATTTTTGTTAATTTTTAATAGTAGAAAGTTTATATCAGTTTATAAACATCTTTCATTCAAAATAGTAATTGCTAATTTGTTATTGATAAACAACATTTATGGGATATTGTGATTACTTGAAAAGTAATAAATTTCTCAATATTTAATTCAGCAATAATAAAGATTGCAGTACATGTTTCTTTGCAATTGAATGAGATCATTTAGTTAAAAGAGAAATTTCTAATGTGCTATAATTGTCTATGTAGGACAAATTGTAGATAGTAAAAAGAAATTTAGTTATAATATTGTCAGTATCAAGATAAGGCGTTATGATTAGCTTTATGAAAGATTGTAAAAATCATTATTTGTTTACATTTATATGAAATAGACCAAGATCAATTCTATGAATTAAAAATATCTGATTTTAGTTAATGCTTTGAATCTAGGACACGTTGCAAATATTGGGAAAGTGCAGCAATAGCTGTTTTAAGAAGAATTTCAAAGCAAGATAAGACAGATTTGACATTGTTTGTATGTAGAGCATATGCACATGCATCCATTTAAATTCCCAAAACAAGGTGTCAATGAACCCTACAGATGGGGTCACTACGAGGCCCTATCCTACCTAGGTAATAAATGTAAGTTAAGGCAGGGTACTTACTTCGAACTTGATGCCGTGGATGATCCTCATCTGTTTGAGGAAGGTGGACTTGCCACTCTCTCCGGCCCCAAGCAGCAGCAGCTTGACCTGCCTGCGAAAGGCCTGGCGGTCCTTCTCCAGCATCCTGTCGATCTCCTGGCTCTTGTACCTCTGCTCTATCTCCTCGGGGCTGAACTTGAACCTGAGGCACCAAGTGCAGGACCACGTTAGGGGGGCGCCCGCCATTTTGCAGCTGCCCTTTCACTCCTCCTGGGAGCTCGGGCTCCTTGGGGGCAGTCGCGCACTCGCGGGCGGCTCGCCCGAGGACGGCGGCGCTCTCGCACAAAGGGAGACCGCTGCGGGCTGCTCGCGAGGGCGGAGACGTGCCGTACACACACTGGAGAGAGCCGCACAGCGGTGGCGGCGTACGCTCTCTCTCTCTCTCTCTCTCCTTCTCACTCACTCTTCCTCGCTCTCTCCACTCTCGCAACTCCACGAAGACAGAGGGCGACGACTGTCGGCACTTCCTAGGGCTCGATTCGGCCGGGCATCGTCCGCTGCTGCGGCGGCGGCGACGACGACTGCTGCTGCTGCTGCTGCCGTTCCCCGACGAGGGGCTCGAGTGCGGCCAGAGAGGAATTCGCACGCACGCAGTGTCGTACGTGTGTCGTGTACGGGCAGGCACAGCAACACAGAGAGCGCCGACGCGCGCGCCACAGAGAACACAGAAGAAAGAGACGGAGGAAAAATACACGGGGGGACCGCCGAGTGGGGAGTGTACGTGCAGCGGCTCTGCGGCGAGGCTCTCCCGATTTTTCTCTCGCCGAGAGAGTTCACTGGCAGCAGGTGAGGACGACGCGCAGCCCCCGTTGGATCGCTTCTGGGTCAGCGCGCGGACGGAAGGAACACACCTGCTGCTGGCTGCTGCTGCTGCTGCTGCTCGCAAAGGCTGGTCGGCAAGCACTGCGCCGTCGCTTTCTCCTTCCAAGCGCCGCTGCCACCTCCACGCGAGAGTGCATTTACTGCCGCCGCCGCCGCGGAGCTGTGCCGTCGCGCTGCAGCCTGCCAGAGGTGCGAGCCGATGACACGCCGAGTGTGGGTGGAAGCTGCGAGCGACGCTTTTCTCCGATTTTCACTGGACGTTTCGTATTGCCTTTTCTCGTCTCTCTCGGTGTGTGCCGTGACGGACGGAAGGAGGAGGAGAGAGAGGGAGGGAGATACTTATGCACGCTTGTTAGTCATTTGTTTTCGCAACGGGGAGATTAGCGGGATTTTCTCTTTTCTTTTCGGCTAACGCGGGGGGGAGTTTGCTCGGGCGATTGCGTACGGAATATATATATCTCTCGAGGTAAACGAGACAACCTGCGAAAATGAGCTATCGGTTCCCGAGGTTTCTTCCTGCGAGATAAGAAACTCGTTTACGTGGATGAGTGGGTAAATGGAGGAATGGGTCAGCGCGCGATGCTGAAGATTGCGTTTCCCTCGAGTTTACCGAATGCGTCGAGGTAGCAAATTATGAATAAAGAAAATCGCTTTCAAGCTTCTAGTTTACCATTGAACATTGCTAACGAGTATTTCTATTTTAAGCCGCCTCTAAAAAAAATACGTACTCTATCAGTATTTTCACCTACATTTACGTAAAGATAGGTGAATAATCACCTATAAATACGTTAGTATGTTGAGTAGGGTCATCAAACCCAGATTTTCAGTCACGCCACGCTTTTAAATTTTTCAGAACGTCGGCAGGTCCCGACGGTTACGACGAAAGGATTAAAAAGCTTGTTGTAAATAAGGTATAAATTTACATGAATAGCCCCGACTTCTGAATGTGAATCAATTTTAGAGATGCGCTCACAGCTTTGGTCACTTAAGAGTGTAAGGTTTAGATAAAGAAGCTCGGAACACACCGCAGTTAGTAATGCGGAGATAAGCGTTTATCTAATTAAAAGTAATGATGTAATTTTTAATTAAAAACACTTTTATCACGTTTGACTCAATTGGTGATTTTAAATGTGACTTTATTTTCTCGGAGCAGTTTTCAGGATGTTCTCGAAGGATATTGAGTTAACCGAAAGAAACCATATATGTGGCTTTCGAGGCGTCCACGATTGTATTTCAGGCGATATTTCGGAACGATTTACTGGACTGCAGGATTTTTGAAAAATGATACTTTTGCAACGTAATTATTCGAGAGTAATATTTTTCAAAACTTTCCTTAATAAAGGATTATTTTTCGAAGTCAATTTTTTTTTTTCGGTTAAAATGCATAATAGATAAAGTATTGACGCCGTTGACCTTATTTGTAAAGAAATGTAATCTCGGAGATAAAGTAAAATCCACTCGACGACAATAATTCGAACGGATTATACTTCATACTTTTTCACTGGAACAAATTATTTATATTTTTTACCTTTGAATAAATTTTACCATATAATCTGTAAGATCAACAATAGTTTTTGGGTTTTACCGTATTTTAGGTCCGTGTTAACTGATTTAGACGTAATTTCAATTATAATCACCGTCCAAATTAGAATGTTAAGTATACTAACAAGGTACATGCAAATTTGAAACTGTACCTCGGAGAATAAAATCTGTTGTGTAATCTCCTAAAGCACATTTTCATGTAAATTCATGGTGAATTCGAAACTTTATATATACATTAGAGATTATTCAACTACCGTTCAAGAAGCTTTCTAATTATTCAAAAAAACAATTAAAGTGCGTTGCAAATAATAAAGAATTTTACATTATAGTAATAAATTTCCGATATTTTTCCGATTTCTCTGCTTACCTTAGATTCCACTGAAAAAGAAATACAATTTTTATGGTTATAAATTGCTTAAAAACGTTATTTAAGTACGCGGATCATAAAAAAGATGCAATATCACCTTGCTATATGCACTCGAAATTTTCAATCAACTCGGTTATAGGCGATATTACTGATTACCGATTGCTTGCACATACTTCATCTTTTGTTCTTGATAATAAAAAAGATAAGATACTTCGGTTTCGTGCAATCGACATTTAATATCAACTCTCGCGATATTTTCCAATTTAAACGTAAAAATTATTTTCAAACTCGTTACAGTACATTTCCATCCCCGATTCTATTTACTTCCAATCCACTCTTAATCGAAAATCCAGCAGGAAATATAAATAAAAATCCCGCTCGTCGCTTCGATTATTCGAAAAAAGCTTTTCAATCTTCTCTCCGCGTCCGGTGCAGTTCGAAATTTCGTTTTGTTCGATTCGCGGAAAGACGCGCGCGCGGCGCGTTCCTCCGATATATTTACCGGCGCCCACAATGGGGCAGCTTGAAATCTATTAAAACGACACTCCCTGAACCGGTGCAGATACTCCCGTTCCGCGTATTATTTATTGCTTTATACAGAGCGCGACAAAGAATTTACACCTGACGCGCATTAAGCCGCGCCGCGGAAGTGGGCTATAAATTCGAATCAGATACTTTTTGAACGGCCGGTCTAAGGTTTTATGGTGGCCGGCCGGTTTTACTGTGGTAGAATTCGCTAAGGTTGATACTGCTGAATGGCGATGTGTGAAAGAAAGTTGAAATAATCGTTCAATAAAATTTCGCTTATTGCTAAATGTATGAAATGTAAATAGAAGTTTATTCAGAAGCCTAAATTTCTAAACACGAAATCTTTGTTTCGTTAGAAATAATATTTTCTCTCTTCGCTTCTAAAATTAAAAAACTTTTTTTTAAACAACGAAGATTTTATTCCAAGCCTTTGTATTCAAATTGACATTATTAAGTAAGTAAACGCTCCAAATTTCTTAGGGAAAATGCCCGAAAGCTATATACACCTATCGACGTCTCTTTCTAAAGCTTAAATTGCGGCATTGTGATTTGTGAATCACCGTTTGAGCGTATGACTAATCGCAGGCGGCGCAAGCTCGGTGTACACAATAACGCGGCTTTGATTAGTTTTTCGGGCTTTAGCAGTGTGCTTTGATAGAGTCAGCGCTACAATTCATACTCCGTTTTATGGCCCTTATTCACTCTGTCACTCTGCGGTGTAGCGGTAAAAAATCTTTCCAACGACGTTCTCTTACGATATGTTTGCACAATTATTATTCGTGAATCATTTCGAATCCATTTTTTCGGTGCTTTCGAATTTTTAGGAAAATAGAAGTGATATTTTGTCGTTCTTTTTTTTTAATAAAAAAATATATAATTGAATTTCGCGCCATTGTTTATTCCGCTTGAAATATGTAAAACGGAAGAGCGGAATGAACTGTGAAAAATATTTTACTTTCTTCATTTACCTAAAATAATTGTACAATAAGAAAAAAAATTAAATGAATAACATCATTTGGTTTAATTAAGTACTACAATGTTATATAATCATTTAATGAGTACAGTCTATCGTGTGTCTTTTACTTTTTAAATTTTGTAGTACAAAAGTAGACCGTTAGGAGCGCTAGTTGCGACTGTTCCTTTATTTCCATTTTAGAATCCTACTTGTATTCATCTTGTGATCATTGGCGTTGTTTCAAAAGCGGAGATGCCGTTTATGTACACGAAACTGATGAAGTGCAAATAAATTTTCTCGCTTTAATTATTATCGTTCATCATGTCTTTGGCCGACGAACTTCTGGCCGATCTTGAATCCGACAATGATGATATTGCGGAAGAGCCTTTGCCACAGGAACAACTACTTCCGACGGCTGCTTCTTCGAAAATCGCGGAAAAAGGTTAGTTTTGAATTGTTTGCATTATTTTTAAACACCTTTTATAGTTTTAAGTAACTTATATTGTTAAAAGTTGATAGACTTTTAGTCTATTTAGTCTATCTTGTAAATGCCACAGAAAAATCAAAATTTTGAGAAGCTGAAAAAGAATATTTAAAGATTGTTGTTAAGTGTTATCTTTTTTTTTTTATTCAACTTATTGAATAAATAAAATTGTTTTTTAATTGTAATGTTATTTTTTGTAGCGGAAATAAAAGTAGATTCAGTACGAGAACTTGCAAAACTAAGAGATTCGCCATTGGTACAAAGAGTTACATCAGAAATTGACAAATACAGTAAAGTTTTAAGGAAGAATTCTGACATCATTGGACCTGTTGAGTCTGATCCAGAGTATCAACTCATCGTAGAAGCTAATAATCTAGCTGTTGAAATTGATGCAGAAATAGGTAAGATTACTTTAAAGAGACTAATATTATAAAATAGTACGATATTGAAATTTTTAAAAATTTGTTATAAAAAATACGATAATATCTTTTTACTCAATTGAATATTATTTATTCATTAAAATGCATTTTGTTTTTAGCAACTATTCACCGATTCGCTACAAGTAAATATTCGAAAAGGTTTCCAGAACTTGAGTCTCTTGTTGTTGAACATTTGGAGTATATGAGGACTGTTAAAGAATTAGGAAATGATTTAGATAGAGCCAAAAATAATGAAACTTTACAACAGTTTCTCACTCAGGCAACTATTATGGTTGTTTCTGTGACAGCTTCAACAACACAAGGGTAACTATTTTCATGTCCAGCGTCTTATATTATTCTTTTTTAAATAATAAGCTGATTTTGATTTTCAAATTTGTCCACTAAATCTTTGATAATATTTAACAATATTGACTTGCAAATTAGTATTATTAAATTGAAATAATCTTTTACAGGCAGCTTTTAACACAAGCAGAAAAAGAAGCTATAGAGGAGGCATGTGATATGGCTATAGAACTTAATAATTTGAAGCAAAGAATATTTGAATATGTAGAAAGTAGAATGGCGTTTATTGCTCCCAATTTGTCAGCAATTGTTGGTGCATCAACAGCGGCTAAATTAATGGGTATGGATTGATTTATCAAAAACATAATCTAAATCATCAACTATATTAAAGTATGGATTGTAACAAACATAATTTTTTTTAGGTGTTGCTGGAGGTTTAACAAAATTATCTAAAATGCCCGCCTGCAATATTTTACTTTTGGGAGCAAGAAAAACTACTCTTTCTGGTTTTTCTCAAGTAACAGCTCTACCTCATACAGGTTTTATTTATTATTCTAAAATTGTACAGGACACACCACAGGTAAAGAATAATAAATTCATCAACTTATTGTAATAATACAAAGTTATGTAATTAATATATCACATTTACATTTATTAGGATTTAAGGAGAAAAGCATCCAGGTTAGTTGCTGGAAAAAGCACATTAGCAGCTCGAGTTGATGCTTGCCACGATAGCACAGATGGTCATATTGGTCAACAATTGCGTGAAGAAATAGAAAAGAAATTGGATAAACTATTGGAACCACCACCTGTCAAATTTATAAAGCCTCTGCCAAAACCCATTGATCCTGGCAGGAAGAAGCGTGGTGGAAAGAGAGTCCGAAAAATGAAAGAACGATACGCTATCACAGAATTCAGAAAACAAGCTAATAGAATGAATTTTGCTGATGTAAGTTTCACACAAAAAGTTATAATCATCCTATATTTAGCATATTTTGATAATTTAATAATTTTATTGTATTTATTTAGATTGAAAGTGACGCTTATCAAGAAGATCTCGGATATTCTCGTGGAACGATTGGTAAAGCTGGAACTGGCAGAATTAGGCTACCTCAAATTGATGAGAAAACAAAAGTCCGAATCTCTAAGACTTTGCAAAAGAATCTGCAGAAGCAGCAACACTGGGGAGGCAGTACAACGGTTAAAAAGCAAGTTTCTGGAACAGCTTCTAGCATAGCATTTACACCACTCCAGGGTTTGGAAATTGTTAATCCACAGGCAGCGGAAAAGAAAGTCAATGAAGCA
Source organism: Ormyrus pomaceus (assembly GCA_900474385.1). Classification (NCBI taxonomy): domain Eukaryota; kingdom Metazoa; phylum Arthropoda; class Insecta; order Hymenoptera; family Ormyridae; genus Ormyrus; species Ormyrus pomaceus. The sequence continues at coordinate 34,089 of UCOM01001025.1, forward strand.
AATGCTAAATATTTTTCGAATACTGCAGGATTTTTAAAAGTTAAAAAAACGGACATGTAAAAATTAATTAATTTTGTGAATTAAGTGGATTTTAAAAAACGACAGGTCTGTAAATAACTATTCATATAGCGACTAAAAAAGTGTAAAATATTGAATTATAAAATAATGATTTTTAATTAAAGTAGATGAACTAGGTTAAAAATATACTTTATAGTATTTAATTTAACTTTTTTTTTCATCCAAGAATTTAAATAAATAAATTGAACTGTAAATTACACTGACTTCTTAATTTATCATTAATTTTGAAACAAATTATTGATTATTTTATAAAACAATAATTTTAAATATCAAAAATACTTTATATCTTACGTGCAATCATTTTGAACAACTTTATGCAGGCACAAATTGAAATTTAAAACTGTTTGCTTCTATGTAATTAAATTTAAAAAAATGAACTTGAAATTTTACAGTAAGATATAATTATAATTATAAGAAATGAATTAAAATTCGTTTGCATTGAAAGTTAAATTACGTAATAGTATTATGAGAAACCATTAAAAATCTTGATTAGCATATTAATATTTTTACTAAAATTAAATTGAAATGTGCCTAACACACACCTATGGAACAATTAGAGAAAGGGAATTGAAAGGAAACGAATGGATGAAAACGCTGATCAAGTAAGTTCTAATGACAGTCTTGCATTGTACCAGTTCACACAATACTTGTCAGATAATGATTTATTAAACTTTATAATTATGTTTCTCATTTAAATATCTAAAAATACTCGATTCGGTTCTTGGAATGTATTATACAAGCTAACGACATTAGAAGCAAGCACTTGTCATCTACGTAGAAACCAACGGATTTTCAATACATTTCTAATAGTATCTATTCAACAATTTATTACGAATTAAAAAAAAAAACATCAGTCCTCCAAAACCATTCCTCATCCTCCCGAAATCGAAGCTCCGCGCGCCAATCCCCTATCAATCCGAAAAATGCGCCAAACCCCACTTGTATACATAAAAACAATAAATCTCCCACTCGGCCCGTCGGTGTGTGTGTGTTCGCACATCGGGCAGCAGTGCCGCTAAGTGCCCGGCGAGTCAAAGTGAGCGGTCCGGCCGAGAGGGAGCCCCCTTGGCGAGGCAGCTTGGCAGCGAGCGCGAGAGCCGCTCTCCTCACCTCAGCGTGACGCGCGATACCGCGAGAGTGATATGCCGGCTGGCCGCGTGCTTTCTCCGCTTTTTTGATACACACAGCGCGTATATTTATCGTCGACGAGTGCACGCTCACCACGGCCGAAAAAGCTCGCTCGCGCCGCCAGAGATGAACCGCACCGAGAGGGACTGGGAGAGGCTGTGCGAGGAGTTCGTCGCCTGCTGGAACGGGGATGGTGAGTTGTCTGTGAATTTTTGGTTTGTTTTCGAAACCCGGAGGGCGCGCGCGATATTTACGCCGAGCGGGGACGTTGAACCCTCGAGAACTATATACTTTGGCTGCCCGGGGGGATATCGGGCGTTTTTCGATCGACGCGTGGCGTCTTTCAAAATTCGAATTTGCTGCGCCGCGAATAAATTAGAAAGGTGTGCGCGCCGAGGAGGGAGTCTCGTGTATTTGCGTGCTTTAAGATTGTCAGTCGGTTGTCGGGTAGCGTTGCAGTTGGCGCGTTTTTTTTCGCGCTTTAAATATACAAAACCGTTGGCGAACGCTCGAAATCTTAATAAATTTTCCCCCCCCGAGTGTATAAAATAAGCTAAAACAATGACCGTTCGATAATTAAACCGACATTCCAGCCGGAGTCACATCTACTTATATATATCCACGTCATAAACGCCGAATAAAAAGCGCACAATATCGTTAACTAATCCCCGATAAATTTCCGAGCTGGGCAGTCATTAAAAGCTCGGATATAGAACCGGCTTGAAACGAGTTCGCGTTGTTTTTTGCGCCGCTCCTCTCTCTCTCTCTCTCGATTTTCCCCCGCCGTTCGTCCGAACGAAAAATGCGCTTACGGATTGATAGCGATCTTGCACTACTTTCAATTGCGCAACTCTCTCTCCGGAGTTATGAGTCGAATGGCATTCGCGGCCGTTACGTCAGCCGCGCGTCAAACGTTGGGTAATTGCGCGCATCCCTCAATGGTGCCCTTTGACTGGCGCTCTTTTCGGATTTTGTAATCGAATCCGAGAGGGAGAGAGAGAGGCGGTAATGCGAGTTTGATGCGCGATTAGTGCCTCTCGCGGTTTTGCAACGGTGTATAATCGCTTTTAGATCGCTTTTCTTCGCCTTGTAATTGCGAGGGCCATTCGTGCGTAATTCGAGAATTGGCTCGGGGATTGAGACATGAGCACGCGTCAAAATAACTTTGGGTACAGAGGTGCATTCAAATATGGCATTGTAATTGTCAAAGGTTATTAAAAAGTTTGAATGTTTATATAGAATCAATCGAAAGCTTAACTTAAGGTATAATTAGTTCTTTAGAATGTGAAGGGATCTTTTAGCTGAGAGCAGCTATTGTAAGTGACAATATGTAATATTTAAAGTAGAATGCTCGATGTTCAGGAAAAACTCTAATAATCTAAAGATCTCAGCCGATTGCGATATCATTTTTTTCTAAACGTAATCTCCCGCCAGATAATAAAGGCTACCTCAGTAATATAAATTATGCCGCAAACTTGAATTTTGCACGTCATTCACTATAAGACCCCTCGAACTTTCTTTCCCACTTATTGAATTACAGAAACCCCCTCGGCAATTAATCACCATTGCATTTTCATATCGAAACGTGCCAGTCACAATCCTCTCTCTCTCGCGCATCGGGCAACTCTCCCACAAACCCGCTGATAAAGTCATTAATAATCCAAGTGCGGGGGGGACTCGAAATCCACGCGCGCGAATCAGCGTTTTCCCGCACCTTTCCAGCACGTCGCGGGCAGAGAGAGATAAATCGCGCGTCGGCCCTAAACGTCGTCCCGACAAAAAAAAAAAAGGTCCCGCGAAGTGGCGCACGAGTCGTCGTCGACTTTCGCGCATCTTCAGGTGTCGGCGTGTAACGGCTCTCGTGGGAGGGCCCTCGTTTCTCCGTTCGGTAAACACACACGCACGAGCTCTTCGGCTTATTTTCCGCGCGTGACGTCAGGGCGGACGTGCCGAAGAGGAAATATACAGAAGAGGTTAAAATAAGCGCGGAATTCGGGGCCGAGAGGCGCTCGCGTCTTCCTTCCCGGCTGAGAGGAGGTTCTTCCTGCCTTTTCGGAGGCGGTTTCTTTTTTTTATTTTCACGGGCAAAAGTGCGGCTCTTGAACTCGCGGCGCAAAAGTTTTCGAAGTGCGCGGGAAGAGGGAACTTCCGTGTTTTTCGCGATGAAGAAACAATCGCGAATGAGGAAATTTTATGGAGCGGAGGGGATGTTTTTGAAAATATTTTTATGGATTTATGCACTGGCTCTTTAGGTATTCAGTTTTAAAGACGACAAGTTATTTTCAAGGTCGGCTCGTTCAAACGTCTTTTAAGATGCAAAAATACTTTTTTACGCTTAATTTGCCTTTTTTGTCATCGCAAAAGATTTATTTATCCCCAAGTTCATCAATTAACTCAGTAATTTGACATTTTCATGCGCTTGAAATTATGCTCGTTTCTTTTCAAAACATGCATTCAAAGATATCAGCAGTATACTAATCGTCGAAAGATTTCCGCAAAATTGAAAGCCAATCAAGTTTCTTCCCGCTGGTAAGGCGCGCGTGACCGCGCGATCGCGCCCGCGGCGTCGGGGAGTTCCGACAAGCGGCAAAAAATGATCGATTATCTTGTCAACGGCATTAGAGCGGCTGCCTAATCAGTCGTAAAGAAACGTCAATTTCCCCTTCTGTCGAAGCGGCCTTCGAAGTTTTCCCGCGGGCAACGTTTTCGCGCGTTTTGCGATGTACTTTGGAGTGTAGATTAATGGGTGAACTGGTATTTTCATTCGTTTTGGGACAATTACGTGAATTTGAAATTTTAAAATTCTGGGTAGAAGTTAGGTTCGTATTTTAGAATAACGTACTAATAATAAAAGGGCACTCGAAAAAGTTGGACTGTATTAGATCGTCTTGTTCCTATTATCATCGCAACGCGAATATGACTTTCGTTTTGTTCCATCACGTCGGGATACTGAGATATCTTAATCTTTAAAAATTTTAAGATATGCTTATTTGACCGCCGTTCCAACCAGTATATAGCACCAACTGTAAACTTTAAATTACATTTTGAGTTATCTCAATCCGTTTGCGTACTCTTTTATAGGCTTTTTTTTTGTAACAAGCTCATCTCGCAGGAAAAAATTGCATCGAGATAATCGCGAAGTGTAATTCGAAAGTTACGGCTGGTACCGCACTGCCTTAAAATTCTTAAAGATAAACCGATAGAACGAAGCTACCAAGGAAACACTTTTTTTTGTGAAACTTTGCGGGAACAATGCATTTTGCATTCATTTTTATTATTTTTCAAAACGACAATTCCAAAAATTTCTTCCGATCCTCGCGATTCTAACCGATACGTCAAAATTAAAAACCCCGCGGCGATCGTTCGCTCGATCTTCAAACTCCAAACCCAACCGCCTACGAAAGCAGCTCCTCTTTCCTTTCCGCAAATCGGCATTAGGTAAAAGCCGAGCCCAATACCGGCCCGCCATTCAAAAGCGAATTAGTACGTGAACATCGCAATTTAGCATATACATCGCTCGCGCACCGCTGAACTCCTCGCGGCTCGCAGCGAAGCGAGAGAAGAGCTTTTCCCTCGATATTATATATTATATCCCGCGCACCGTTATTACGCAAGTGGATCACCCACTTTTGTCTTTAATAACAACGCCGGGCGCGCTTCATTTTATACTCCTCCTCCTCCCGCGACACTCGCGGGAAAATTTCCCGAGGAGGAGGAGGAGGAGGTGGTTTCACCCGGCGAGTTGTGCAAGCCACCTGTTGCCAAAGCCGCGATTCTTCTTCGGGAATCGGAGCGGTTTGGCGGCTGCTCCTCTCCTCTTTTTTTTTCGGAAGGCTTCCGTCTCTCGTTAGTTTCTGCTCTCGGATTAAACGACTTTCTATATATGAAAGTCGGCGCCTGCTTACGGCCCGTTGAGGCTGAGGTTTGCGCCGCTCTTTATTATATATGTCTTGCGTGCTGTTATTGAGCGTGGGATTAGAGCTCTGTGTATTATTGTTGATGAGCGACCGCCGGGAGAGTTTTGAAATGCGGCTCTTTTGAATATTTCTCGCGGTGCAAGAGGCTGTTTGAAGTTTTTGAAAAAAGTCGAGCGCGTTGAGTACACAAGGAAGTACTTGGCTTATATTTTAAACGCTCCGATTACGATTTAATTGCTAAAATTGCCCGTTATCGCGGTCATTTTTTACCATCGTTTCTCGCGAATAAAAAATTTGAATATTTAAACAATCGGCGCGAAAAAAAAAACAGCGAAGCAGTGAAACCGAAAAGCCTCCTAAAAAATAAACATTCATTCCCCCAGCGGAGGAAACGAATCGCCGCTCGGAGTCAGATAAAAATCCGCCTAGCAATTTCATGCTAAACCATTACACCTTATCCGCCATTACTCCGCGAGTATACACTCTCTCCTTTCAAACGCACGCGGAATACCAGCGCTCTCTCGGAATTTTCGAACGTTCTCCTTCGCAATCGGCCCGTATAAATACAGGCCCCGGCGCCTGTCAACGTCCGCGAAACCTCCGAAGCGCCTCTCGGCAAATTACGCACTTTCTCAGATCGATCCGATCGATCCGGGCCGTTTTTTTTTTGCGATCGCCTCCCCCCGATTGCTTTGTGCATTAGACACGTGCCGATCGCGGCGATCTCCGATGCCCGTCCGGATCGATCACCCGAGGGGGATATATTGAATCGAGTACGTGACGCCTCGGAATGACGTCGTATATATATACGCGCGGCGGTCGGTTTCCGCGTTCGAAAGTCCGCGTCCTCTCGCGGGCGGGGGGGCTTTTTGTTTTCGGCGCGCGGGAAATCGTCCGTTTCCGCTCTGGGAATGAAAGTGCGGAGAAAAAGAAGAGGACGTCTACATGGGAGGTTTTCGTTTCGGGCGTCCGGCGAAAGCAGAGCCGTTTAATCGTAGTTTAAAGGACGATTATCGTTAACGTCGACCGGGGCGATTACGAGCGTCGCTTTGTTTCCTCTTTTTTTACGGAGCCTCTCGTAAGTAGTCGAGTCTTTTTTGCTCGGAACGGCGGGGGGAAGGATGGTTTTATAATGTCGGTAATAGATTTATGTAAACACCGCGGAGGGGAATAATTAACGGAGAGTCTATTTGACGAGAGGAATTTTACTCGCGCGCCGCGCGGTGAAAGTGGGGTAAAGTCGGATATGCTTGATTTGAAGTTTAATTAAAATTTGCGCGCCCACGCAGATTTCGATCGGGGATTCGAAGAGACTTATTGCCGAGGCCCGACGGGAAAGAAATGGCGGTTTATTAAATTTGCGATCGATTATTAATGGATTTTAGCGGATGGATTTATACTGATAGCGCGGCGCGTTTGAGAAAAATTTGATGTTTCCGTAACCCCGAAACCTCCATAAGTGAAATATGAGATTTTAAAATGACTTTGGGATGTGCGTTCCACTTTAACAAAGCGCGCGTCACGTGCAATTAAACTTTTCTGGTATGGTAAAATACTTTGTTCCCTTTTTCAATGGAGAAATTTTATTATGTTTTAATTTTAGGGAAACTGATGTCTTTCGTTACTTTAACGTATAGGCCGATTTTGATATATTTAAGTGCTCTAATTAATGGAAAGCAATATCATTGGCTTTAAAATATTAAAATTTTTTATATCATTTTTTAGCGGGTAATTCTACGTTATAAGCTAAAGTATCAATAGACTACAATAATTATTATTATGTCGAGCCATTTTCGAGATAACGATTAGAAAATTAAATGTAATCTAACATAATATCAAAATTAACTGAAACTATTTTACTTGCGTATACCTTACATAAAAATATTCTACACACGAAACATAAATAACAAATTTTTGATTTCGATTTTATCGAGAGTGAAAGCGAAACACAAAGTCGCAAGCAACGCGGCGCTCGTACCAAACGTACTTTTAAAGTAAATTACCGCTTGAATCGACCATTCGTACAGCCCATTTTCGAACAAATAAGCCTCCCATCCGCCGAACAAAGGCCGCCCGACTCGACTACCGAGCCAGCATTGACGAAACATAAGTCATCCCAAGGATTTTTGCTCATTACGCCCCTCGCAATCGCGCATGAATCTCGATTCCTCCCCCCTCCCGACGTTCATTACCCCGCGGCCGAGTCTCATTTCCTCCGATATATCGAGCCGCGAAGATGCGAGTCGCAGCTTAACCGTTAACGGGCCGCGTAGTGTCCCGAGGCCGGAGAAACTGGGCTTTTTGGGAGCGCCGCTGCTTTTGTTCGAGCTTTTTGGAACGGCTTTGCGGGATGGGAAGTTAATGAAGTCCTGGGTTTCTGGGGTGAAGGGTCCAGCTTTTATGGGATCTTTTTGTCCTTTTTTTTGGCGTGACGAGCGTATGTTGTTAATTAAATATTTGTTTATTAGGTATCTGCGTGTATTTAAAAAAATAGTGAAATTTTAATTATTTATTTTCATTTTCTGGCTTCTAAAAAATTAAGTGATTAAGCTTTGCTTGTATAGCAATTAAGATATTTAATTTTACATTTACGTCTTGTATTGAAAAAGTGCATCCTACGAACGTTTTTTGTGAACGTTCTTTTACCGCTTGGTAGAGGTTTTTCACGCGTAGACTTTTTCTAGACGTTTTTTTTAAAGCAATGAATCTTGACGAGAAAAAACTGCCACAAAAACCAGTTTTCCTCGTTTTTTCAACGCGTTCAAGTGGGTACAAACATTGTAGTCAACCGTGTACATTTACCGTCTACGGCTATTCTAAATATTTGTTTTAGCTTTAACTTTATAAAAAATTTGTTCAAACCTCAAGGCACCTGTAGCAAATTGTTTTTCAAAAAATGCCAAACCCGCGTAAAGGTTAATTTATCCAAATATTCACGAATCGCGACGCGTAACGTTTAGTAAACAAACCGCACATTAAATACAATTTCAATTACAAACGTGCTTCCCGCCGCCGACATCAATATTTACGAGCGTAAATCACTCTTCCCATATTACCCGCCTGAAAACACTCCGCCTCGAAACGGCGCGGCGTAAACCGCAGAAAATATGCACGCCTCCTCCTCCTCCCGCCGCCGCTCGGAAGCGGCGTCCATAGTACGTCTCTCGCGAAAAATCGAGAGGACGGCCGCGGCGCGAATTTCCATGCGTAAATTGCTAAATTAACCGTCCCCTCGGAAAACTCTCCTCGCCGGAGGCTGCTCCTCGAGGACGCTATTAGCCGCGGCTCAGAGGACACTCGCTGCATTCCCGATATCCCACGTTGTCGCAGCCTGACGCGGCTCTTGCGTAAATCGCCGTCGGTGCAGGATATGTATCGCGGATTTTTTGTTTTTGCCGCTGCCTTTGGCAGGCTGATATTCATATTCCGGGGCGGAGGAAGCGGAGTTCCCGGGAATTCCTCGGAGCTTCGAGAGCTTGGAATTATCAGAGAGATATACGTTTTATGGAGCGAGAACGTAAGAAGTAGTGTTAAGCAAGCTTCTGTGCGGGGTGATGTCATTATAAAGAAAACGTGTTCGAGAGATCGGGATAAGAATGTTTAGGTCGTGCATATGCAAACCTTGAATCGTAATTATAAACGACAAAGAATAATAAAAAAAGAAAATGAAAACGGAACAGAGAAAAACATTTAGCAGAATTTGTAAAATGGAAACCTCACTCGTATGATTGTTTTATTATCTAATAAGTAAAATCTCATAAGCAGTAATTCGTATTGAGAGTTGCCCACGTACTCAAAAGAAGTAAAAACAGTTGAAGCATCCCTGACACAGAATCGCAGAAAGACGCGCGTAATAGTAATGTGCAAATATGTAATTGTAAATAGAGAGAATTGCGCAATTCTATTTTTAGCCGAGTAAGACAATTTACTTACCGCACTTTCAATTTTTTTTTTCTCATTCTATGTACGGTCGGCGCGCAATTTTTTTTCAGTCCACTACGCAAATCGCATTTCTCCTTATACTTATGTAATAATCCCTCGTTTCGGAAACAATGAAGCGTTACCGTATAACCTGAAAAAGAAGGATTAGATTCGCTTACGCACTTTCGGATTCCGGTTAAAACTAATTTTTCTAAGCCTTTCTAAGAGTTTTTTTAAAAATCTCAGCTTGCCTTTGGTTCTTTGGTTCCGGCAGGTAATCCGCCGATATTTTTATAAACCTAAATACGTACAATTTATGAGACGTACGAATAGTATTGCAAGTACGTAAAAGCAAAGTTGTATATACCATAATTATAATTGATTCCTACAAATTTTATCCAAAAAGCAAATAAAATTTCATAATGAGATTAGGGATTAAAGTCCGAGAAATTAATGACATTTGCAGTTTTGTATATACCATAATTATAATTGATTCCTACAAATTTTATCCGAAAAGCAAATAAAATTTTGTAATGAGATTAGCGATTAAAGTCCGAGAAATTAATGACATTTCTAGTTTTCGCACGATTTCAGAGGAAAAAATTTATTTTGATCAAAGGTGAAAGCGGCGAATTAATATTTTTTCTACTACACTTTTGCAACGGATACGGCAATATCCGTTATAGTTTATGAACTCGTAAAAGGAGTGAAAATTTGCCTTTTAATCGGGCATTAAGTCGGAAACGACCGATTTTGAGCTAATTCGAGTCTCAATTTTTGAGAATATATTCATAACTTTATTTTCTTCGATTTCAGTGTGCGATTAATAATTTTAAATTATATGCTGCAAATCAGAAAATAACGGAGGATATACATATAAAAATTATTGATATACAGTGGTCAAAGAACTCGTTAATTATTGGAATAATTACAATTGCCTCCTTCTTGATCTCTCCAATTGTTGAAATTTAGAATCAAGAATAAATAGATAAGCCGAAACATCAATAAGCACGCTTATTAAAATGTAAAACTCAGCGTTTTCACGCACTCTTCCTCCTTCCAGTCTGATTACTCTCTCCCAAATAAATCCTCCATCCTAAACGAACCATATACCAGAGATATATATCTCTAAAACAACACCTCCTCACCACACCGATCCATTTCCAATTAAATCACCTGAAACCCGCCACCTCCCGTCGTGCCCGTCGCCACCGCGGCCCATTTCCCCGTCTACACGTCCTTTCGTCAAGGCCGCGTGACTCGGTTGAAAAACCGCGGAAGGGACACGCCCAATTGGGCCCGATGCCGCGCTCGACGGAATATAATCGCGCTTTTCGCGAATCACCGTCGCTCCCGAGAGAGAGAGAGCTCCCCCTTTTTTTTCTGGAACGCGAGCCGAACAATCGCGCGGAGCGCATAACGGGACGGCCGGTAATTGAGGTTTTGTTTATTTACGGGCTCTGCGCTCTCGGGGCGTATAATGCACGCGGGGAGTTCTCTCGTTTCGTACGGCCGCCGTTGTAATGCGTTTTGTTAATGTTTATTCATTGGAATCGTTAGACGGGGAGAGAGGTGGGATTGCGGTTCGCTGAAAGTGTGCAATAATCTTTTATTTATCGGCGCGCCGTAAATTCGTATAACCGCTTTTGTTGTTTGTTGTCTGCGAGAGAGAGAAGTGTATTAAGAGAGGCGCGGCCCGCCGGGGGTATTAACGTTCTGTAATGTGAACTAATTTTCGTTTAGCTTTTAATAGCCTTTTTGAAGTATTGCAATATTGAATTCTCGAGGCGAGGATTGTAAATTTACAAAGCGGCTTATTTATATTTGCCGATTAAATAGAATTATAAAAGCTCCTTTTCAAACTACATCGATATATATATATCCTCTCGGCCACCGACGAGAAATCCTTATCGGCGCCGGATTGTTTAATTAACGAACAAAGCGACCTCCGCAGGCCGACGTTACCGTAATTAAGTAATTAACGTACTGTTACATAAAATAATTACCATACCCAGATAGCGATCCCGCGTCGTTCCCGCTTAAAACGGCCTCAAAATATCCGGCGTCCCTCCGTCTTCGCGAAGAGCGGCGCGATTAATTATTCAGCAGCCTCCCATTCAAGTCCGCTGATTAGAAAGTCATCAACCCTCCGCCGCGACTTACGCGGTAATTTCACGAGCCGAGGAGCGTGAAATACCCGGCCGCTATCGTCCTCCTCGCCGAGCGGCGATGTACTCGCCGTCGGCGATATAATTATTACCGCCGAGGAAAACAGAGGAAAAATTCCGCGCCTTTCTTCGCGCTCCGCACGGATCGCGATGGCTGTGCTTTCTCGAGCGGCGACCTTCGCCCGCTTAATTGGGTGCGAAAGGATATAAAGCGTCGCGCTCTATTTTTGTCGCCGATATGTAATGGGCGCCAAGGCGACGCCGCCGCCTGCCGAGCTGTGGGAAAGATCGCGGGGAGATAGGCGACCGGTGGTATGGAAATGTGGGCTGGTTTGACTTTTCTTTATAGGCGGGAGGGAATATTTATCTTATTGATTGAAATGCCATTGTTGCTGATTGAGAAGTGGGAGGAGCTTGGAAAATTGGCGATAGATTTTGAATAGCTTTATTTTAATAAAACCTCATTTTTCGCGTGTCGTTTATTTACCAGGAAATATAAAGATAATATTTTCACTTCGTAACGACACTTTCGTGCGGCTTTAAACCTTACATCATCGTTACAGCTACTTTTAATATTCAATCGAGTTTCCTTAACGACCCGAATACTCGGTCGCTATATAACTTTAGCGTCAAAAATCCTTAACGACTATTACGAGCTACAAACCCGACCAATAAACGAACCTCTTAGAACGCAACGAATCGCAAAAAAAAAAAAAAAAAACGAAACCCAAATCCGCGAGATCCTTTCCCCCTGATTCAAATGAAGAAATACGTACTCGCTCAAAGTCAGCCGGAGATAAACATACATACAAGTAGATCAGCGCCGAGTGCGCCGAGACCAGTTTTATACACACATTGCGGTCCAGGCGTTCGCACACTTACGCGGCGTATTATCTCACAAGATATTCGCGGCGCAGGAAATCATTTGCCGCGTGTCCGATACGAGTTTCCGATACACTGCAGTTCCTTTTGTAGGTCAAAGTCCTAGGAATTTATGTGCCGCGTGTCTCTCGGCTGCTGAACTTGCTCCGCGGCGGGGAATTAAGCTTGAGTAATAAGGGTACTTTAGCGTCTCCGCGTTCCTCGAAGCGGAGGCTGAATGAAGCGGGATATTTAGAGATCGGGAGTAACTGGAATTTCGAGATTAGGGGGGCTTTATTAAAATTGCTCGGACGTTTTGTATTGATGGCGGGGAATTAATATTCGGCCTTTTTTTTTCGTCGGCGAAAGTATGTTAAAGAGGGCATTTATTTGCCGAGGCGTTACAATCACTTATGAGCGATAAGAATTACATTAATCATGCTTATATTTTAATATTATAATTTAGAAACTGAAAATATAGCAGAAAAAAATTGAAAAATTATTTGCTAACAATCTCAAATTGAATTTTCCAAAATTCAATTAATATTTTAACGTAATTATAATTTTAAAAAATGTGGTTGTTATATAATTTTGTTATTTACACGTGATTTAAGAGACCCCAAAGATGGGTTAGAAAATGGTACATAACTTTCCTGTTGGAAATTTCAGGATTCTTTTTAGCCATTTCACTATAATAGTTGGCCAAATTTAGTCCATCCACAATAAATTCATCAAAAATTCGCCAAATAATAGTGAAAATTTCCAACAGGATTCCTAAAAGTTAAAAAACATCTCACAATTGTGACCCGCTAAAAAATTACAAGATCCCTCCTTTGCCTCTTTAGCGCGAACGAAAGAAACCCATTCGTTAAGTTACAAAACAAGTCTCGTTCCCAAAACAAATTCTACTTCAACGCAGAGGCCCCCGCAGCCTACAAGGCCCCCCGACAAGTTGCTTATCAGCCAACCGCGCATTTCCATCTGAAGAAGCATCGCTCGTACATCAGCCGTGCGGCGATCCTTTCTCAAGAGCGGCTCTCTCTCTCTCTCTCTCGTTTATCGCCAAATGGAGGAATCCTCCTCTCTCGCGTTTCCCATTGTATACCAAAGCGAGAAAGAGGCTCAGCTCCAAAAAAAAAAAAAAAAAAAACATACATCCACGGAGAGCATTGTGAAACTCGGTTACAGCACGCTACGCGCGCGGAGAGCGCCGCGATGCGGGTCCAGTGCGGCTTTCTTTCGATCCTCCGTTCCGCAGCGGCAATTCGGCCGATGCGTGTTCGCGATATGTCTCCGCGGCTCTCCCGGATTTCCTTCTGCGGCGCCGGAATCCGCGGAGCGACGATTGCCGCAATAACTCGCGCCGGGGGGGGTCGACGGCCCGGTTTGCGTGTGCGATGCGCTACGCCGTCGATTCGATACGGGGTGGACAGGTGTAGTCGGGTGATTCCGTTCTTGGAGAAGGCTCGCGAGACTCGTGGACGGGCGATTGGGCAATGTTGTAACGCTCGGAGAATTCGAGCGGAGGGAATGCGAGCGCGGTTTCTCAATGCGTTACGATCGGGCGAAATTTAATTTTTAAAAGTTTTTAAGTTGCCTAACAAAGGGAGCATTTTGTTTGCAAGTTTGGGGTATTTTTTCTATTAATATAAACGCATTAAAGAAAATCACGTCTGCTTAGTCTATCGCTCGTTTTTTTTTTTTTTTTCAAAAATGAACTGTTTTACTTAAAGTGCATAAGCAAAGTCTCCTAAAAAAAACCCGACAAATCTTTATTTGCTCAAAAGTTATAGCCATAAACGAAGATCTACAATAAAAATAGTCTAAAAAATCGACGAAAATTACATACTACAATAACCCAAACAAGAGAGCCTCCTCACCTATATGTGTAAAGATTTCAAATTTTAGTAACAACAACATGTCTCGTTTACCGAAAAAACCTTCCAAAGCGGAACTAAGTCCACCATCCGCCGAGACTTAATGAAGCCCGCCTACTCGCACTGGAAAAGTGCCTTTCCTCTCGTGAAGGACCTCATAGCAGCGTTGCGCGGATGGAAAGCAGCCGCGTTTTTCAGACGCACAGCACAGAAAGCGGCGAGGTGTATATTAATATACGCGGAGGCGGGAGAAAGAGAGAGAGAAAGGCAGGAATACACATCCCTTTTCTTTTAATTACGCCGCCTCTCCAGCTGGATGGAAGGCAATTAGCCACGGCGCTCGGCCGTGTCAACGCGCGTCTTGCTCCTCTCGTATATATATGCGTTTGTATATTTGGATATGCACATTGTTTGAGCCTGTTTGAGTTTCTATTTTTGAGGCGTGGGAATTCGTTTGAGGAACGAGTGTATTTACAAAAATTGTGAATCGAATTCATTTGGAAAGCTCCTCCTTGGTGAAGACATTTTTGAACAAAGCACGTAAAAATATAGATATACAATTACGCCTTGAAAAGAAAATTAGCTTCTATCGATTCGCCAGAAGTAATCAAACTATTTTCATACAAGTCGGTCGATTCGATAAAAAAAAAGCGTTGATTTCTCTTTGATTCTCTCTCCTATTGATTCCACTATTTTTATTCATCCCATATATTCAGATCATTAATAAAAAAAAAAGTAACAGAAGATCCGTGCGTCAGTCGCCTCCGATCAATAAGCCCACATCAGAAATACCCTCTCCACGCCCAACCCAACCCTTTCACCGAAACCACCTCTTCCAAGATTTGCCCGCCGATTTTGTCATCCGAGCCTCTCCCTCCCGCATAATTACCCCGTCCGAATTTCGCGCGTGCAGGCGTGCACACATCGTAATGAGCGCTTATTACACCTCCTTTATTCCCACATCGACGCAACACACCGCCGTCTCCTTTTTATCTCTCCGCAGGTTAATTAGAATGCCCCGTGGGACTGGCCACGGCGCCGCGGGGATTATTATTGCGCTCCTTTCCCAGAGACGGGAGACAAAATTTGAGTCCCGATTCGCGGAGAAAGTCGGCGCGCGGTTGTGTATATTTGTTTATGCGCGGGGGGGATTATTATTCGGGAAAGCAGAGCGGCGACGGCGCAGTTCGTGATGGTGCCTTCGGAGGTGAATGTCTTTCGGACTGTCGCGCGGTTATGCAATTTTTAATATCGCCCCGGTATTTATATAACCGGGGAGATGAGCCGCTTCTGCGGCGCTTCGACGGTTGCGAAACCGGTTGTTCGCGGCAACTTTTATTTAGTTAAACGCGAGGCAGGAACCGTTTCGGGGGGGTAAAAATAATGGATGGGCTTATCGGTCGTCGCTTCTCTCGCGGCCGAAATTTATTTTTCCACGGCTCTCTCTCTCTCTCTCCGCGGCGCGTTTCGTTATTATATCTCGAAATCCATTTTTCTCATGGACAGCGAGGTAATAACCGAGGCACGATATCGCGTTTTGCAAACGTTGTATAATTTGGTTTTAGAGCTGCTCTCGTCGAGCGGAGGATTATTGGATTTATCAAAATGTTTGGTCTGCTCGTCTATTATTCGAGTTTTCAATAAATAGTTTAGTGAAATGCATTGAGCGGAATAAAAACTTGTAATAGAAAGATTTTCAGTTATTGATGCATTAGAAAGTATAAGTTTAGTTTTCTTTCAAAATATTTTCTATCGTTCGGATAGAGAATTAAAAAATTGACCGTAAAATTGTATGCCTCCAAGCTTCGCGAATCAAATGATCTAAATTATCTTGCTCATTTGTTCAACAGCCCATAAATCCTGCAATTCATCAGAGACCTTATAATTACCAATTAGCATCGGCAACTTCCCCGGTGGAAACCAACAACCGTCAAATATCCGCAGGGTTGTTTTCTCATTGCGCTCCTCTTCCATCCAGCGCCTAATAAAATCCCTTTTGAAAGAAAACGAAGCCCCGTGCAACACTTCACCGCCGACTTCTGGGTCGTCCAATTACGCGTCTGCGTCATTCGGGAAGAAAGTAACACCGGCGATCGGTTAGTCGGTCATCGGATTCGCCGGGCAGATCTTTTCCGCAATTGAATAGATATCGAGCCTCGCGCCGATTTTTGACGAACTTTCTATAGCTGTCAAAAGCGGCGCGCGGCGCGTCGGACAATGAAGCCGGGATAGATTTATTTTTTGCCCCCGGAAGACGGAGCTTCGTCGACGCTGCGGATGTTCCCATAATTGTGCGGAGCGCGAGACGCTCGAAGACGCTGATACTCGGCTGATTGGCGGTGATTTATGGGCGCCCTAGAATTCGGATTTTTCGATCCACTTTGATTTTTTTCGAGCGAGTTAATGGAGAAGTTCAGGGACTTTTAGACGATGTGTTAACGAAGGCGGGTAGATTGTGGAAAATTTTTTGTAAAAATTAAGATTTTTTTAAAAAAATTACTATTTTAATGGTACTCGGAGGACAGATTTACATTTTAATCATTTTTATCGCAATTTTAGTATTTTTTGCAATATATTTCGTATATTTTACGATAATTTCAGTCAATTTTTCTATTTAGTTTGTAAAATTTGAAGGCGATTAGTGGTATCAAGAATTTGATTAAAAGAAACTATTAAAAAATGCTTGCTATCTGAAACGACACATAAAAAATTTAGAACGAGAATGTAAATAAAAAGGAGGGCGAAACTTATTATCTTTTGTATCTGCGGTGATCTTTTATGGATTAAAAGTCAAACAAACACTACTCCGACAGTCATCCTCGCCGAAGTTTAACCTTCCGAGAACAGCGGCTCCTCGGCCTCGGCCTCGCCCAGCCTTTCCACCGCCAACTTCCCCGGAAACGAAAGTCCAATCTCCCTTATCATCCGGCCTGGGAAACTTCGCCGAGCCGCTAAATCAGCGTCGTCCAGCAGCTAAATTTTAACAATGCCGGTTCGACAGCCGGTCTTTTCGCGGCGAGCCGGAAGGGGCCCCGCAAGTTGCCGGAATTTCTCTTTAATAACAGCGCGCGCGGCGTGCTTTCTATATATCGGCCGCCCGCGCACATTTATTTTTCCCCCCCGCGGCCGATTCACTTTCTTCCTCCTCTCCTGACCTTTCACGCTCCGAGCGCAGCGACGCTCGAAAATCGGGGTTCTCACGAGGCGGCCGCTGCTGCTGCTGCTGCTGCTACTGCCGGTCATTAGCTGATTAAGCATCTAAGCAGGAAACGCTCGGGCGACTGGTTGGACTTTTTTTGGCGCGGCCGATATTTGCCAACTTATTCCAAACTATCGTAAAATTACAAAATTAACGATCCTCGCGACAAAAAGACGACAATGCGGGTGGCGGCCGTCAATGCGTCATCCTCCCGCGGATGTTTCGTCCTGGTTTCTGCCTACAACCAGACGCGATTCCTCTCTCGGCTCTTTTTCGGAGATGCTCCACACGTGCTGGAAACCGGGTGGAAAAACTTGCATTTGCTTCGGCCTTTTTTGCGATCGTGTGGACATGAATGACGGACGCATTTAAATTGACTCCACCATTGTTGGCGATTTTTGGGTTCGGGAAAAATACATGCAATTTGTGCTCAATGAAATCAGTGATGCCGGGTTCTTAGGTTTGAAATTGAAGAACGGATTTACTAAAAAATCAAATCTGATACGCATGTTTACAATGCGTCAATACAGCGTTTTAAATTAAGCTTTAAAGGTATAATTTATACAAGTATTTTACAACTTCAGTCCAAACCAATCTCAAAAGTGCACATCATATTCAGAAATTTATTACAACACTCGTGCATAACAAAAAGCTACAAACTTAAAATTAAAAAATCGAAATTCCCAGGACCTCAACTTATTTTAAAAGTTAAAATAACTTTGCAAAATAACACTTGTAAATCTATCTGGTAAAATAAATAAAATAAATAAAAACCCCGGGAATACTTAAACAAAGAAAATTATAGGAGTTATTTTCGTAAGCATTTAATCGATTATGAGTACAATTTCTTCATGTTACTGCAGTTACTGTTAGCAATTCTTCGAATAGCGTACAGAAATCCTGATTTAATAAAATTTTATATTTAAGTTTTAAATTTATATTTAAGAAATCATCGTTATGAATTTAACCGTAAAAATAACTTTG
>UCOM01001026.1:0-52064 GCA_900474385.1 Ormyrus pomaceus
TTCAGTGAGCGAGGAAACGTCATTTTTTGAAGTAGAGCTCGACGTCGGCGTCGTACTTGATCTGTCACTTGATTGGCTCGATGGCTCTAAAATTCTCGAAGATGAAGGGACTTCTTCTTCTTCCGCGTGATTAGCTCAATAAATTATACTTTAATATGATTTAAACGAACGATAAAATATAAACGAACTCGCATAACACTTCGAAATACAAAAATCACGCGTACATAAAACATTTTCCAACATAAATCAAGAAATCAAATAAAGACATCGTATACACGAGAAAAAAGTAGATCCAGAGCCGGAGATTGAATCCGGACGTGGGCAGCTAATATCAGGGTCGGTCGGTCGGTCGGTCGCGCGAGCAGCCATAAAAGTGATTATTGTCCGGCGATGGCTTTCTCCCGAGCTAAAACGACGTCGGCCGGCGCCGGATGTCGAATCCCCGATTCTCCGCGGCGAGCCCGAAAAATTGCCCGCCAAGCGCCGTCGTCTTTATCAGCTCTTTTTCTTTCCCCGAGAATGCGGGGGGGATGTGCGCTGTTTCTTTTATTATGCCGGGGATTGAATTTTATTAAACGACCGCGACTCTCGTCGCCCTGTATCCGTTTACGGTCGCATTTTATACATCTCGGGGAGGTTGAAGGTTGAAAAGGAATGCACAGGTATTGCGATTTTCGCAAATAATATAATAATGACAGATAATAAAATAAAACTTGTTTTATCTCTCCACGTTTATGGCTTTTACAACAAACATTGTTCGAAGCAAATTGAGTAAAGAATTTTGTAGACTATACATATATATATATACCCGTCGACGTCAAAAGTTTTCAACTTGCAGATTTGTTTCGCGAACCTGCCTGGAAATTTAATTAAAGCTTGGCAGTTTATGATAGTTGCGGGGACGCGATTGTTAACTGTCCTAAGTTCGGCCGAACGCGTTGCTCATCTAGTGAGTTTATATGACGAGGATGAACGGAGGCTAATTAACGTAATTAGTGCGACGTCGCTCCGCCTGACCCAACCGCAACCTCGTTAATACACATCTATTGTTATCAGTGTGAACCGCACTATATAAACGCGTTTCATGCCCAATTTCGTCAACCATTGCACACCCTTTATTCTACATTTCGTTTCAGTTGCGATCATTGTTCCGACTATTTTTCGCAGCATTTTTCAGCAAACCACAATATTGATTAATACCAAAAAAAGATCCTCAAATTGACCCACCCAAAAATTCAGCCGAAATCCCAAAGCACAATGAGGAAAAAATGTACGCCGAGAGCGCACTTGCCAGCCGTATACACTCGTCAGCGGTTAATTAAAAGCCTGCAGCTGGGGGGAACGAAAAAGAGGCCCGCCCGAGGCTGCTGTCTTTTTTAAGAAGTAAAGCCAGCCGACGGCCGTCGCCGCGTCAGTTTCGCGAGATGCGGGACGCTGCCGGTCTGGCAGCTTGTCAGGATCACCCGCGTACTCTTAATTCTCGCGCGGCCCACGAAAAGAGAGAGAGAGAGAGAGACTGTACTTCCTTCCTTCCTTCCTTCCGGCGCTTCCGGGAAACTTTCCGCTCCCGCCTTCTTGTTGTATCTTGCCCTCCTTTCTTTTATTCCCCGAGAGCTCGGGCTCGATGATGGTCTTGACGTAATTAGAGATCGGAAAATGTAAGGTAATTAGAGCGGTTGGCTCTGCTCGCGAAAAGTTTGTAACGAATTTCTAGGTAAGAGTTGGACGGATGGGGTGTTTTTTTTTTTAGAACGACCGTAAGTGGGCTGTCAAAAGTGGATAAAATGTTCTGCAAAGTAATTGTTTCATTTTCTTGCAGCTTGTATGATGAAACAAGCTTTATTTATAATAAAATTTGACTTTCAAGGTTTTAGTTTAATTTTAACTGAGAGAGAACCAAGTTCTTTTTGTTTTTATTTTTAGACTTACAATTTTTCTGACAACAATAATCAGTAAAATGAAGTATTAATTAATTATCTTAATAAAATTCGACGAAATTAGACGAAAGGTAAAAATCACCTAAAATCCCCTAAACATAGTAATTAAAGTATAAAAAAATATCTAGAAAAGCACGAATCGGCCATTAAAACCATGCGGAAAATCAAGTCTAAAATCCCGAGGCCGAAAGCAAATGTTTGCGCAGTGAAAAGCGCGTATAGCCGGGCGAAAAATGCAGGAGTCAAAAACGCGAAGGAAAACAGCCGCTGCGCTCCTCTCCCCCCGCCTGCATCGAGAAAGAGAGAGGGAGAGAGAGAGAGAGAGAGAGAGAGAAGCGGAGAGCTTGAAAGGTAAGCTCGTCGGCATACACGCCGGGGCTAATGGCTACAAATTGATACTTTGCGCCGGAATCCCGCCGGAGGGAGAAATTCTATATCCGTCGAAATACAAGCCCTAATGGCCGATCTATCTATCCGCGTCAGAGTCAGGAGCCAGCCGACGGAGGACCGAGCTGGACTATCCGTTAAGGGACTGCGGACCGAGGACGACTGCCGCGCGACCCTGTGGCATTGCGGGCAAGGGAAGGGGGAAGGATGTAAGGCTCGGCTCGAGTTGCACGTTCTTGCGGGGCTCTCATTTGTTTGCTGTTATTCAAGTCTCGATTTTTCTCGTGTATACATATGTACATGGTCGGACTGTATGTAGCTTTCTTTATCGAAGAAGAGTCTTTCGGTTAGAGTTTATTCCGCCGTCGAGATTGGTTATACTTGAGAAACAATGTACAATATGCGCTCGTCCTCCCATCGGCGCGAAAGCCCGGCGCGAGACCTCGCGAAGGTACACAGTACGGGCTAATTCGTAAAAAATGAGCGCGCAACGTCGACGGGCACCGGCATAATCTCCACCGGCGGAGGATATTAAAAACAAAGGGGCGCAACATGAATACAACGGCGCGGCAATATCCCTCTCTCTCTCTCTCTCTCTCTCTTCCACCGCTCTTTGGGCAAGATATCCCGACGGCAGCTCCGTCGCTCGCGGCTTAGACGTCGCGCGGACCTTCATGCATTATGGATTTTATACCTCGGGAAAGAGCCCGGGAGAAGGGGGCAGGCCAAGAGAGAGAGAGAGAGATTCTCATCCGCGGCCGGGAGGAGCTAAGAAACCATGAATATACAATACTCGGGTATGCATATAGATTCCTTCTTTGTGGATCAACTTTAATCACTTTGCGAAAATTTCTCCCCTATCCGCGCGGCCCTCGACGGCTCCCTTAAATTTTAAGGGAGAACTTGGCGAAAAGTGTACGCGTAAGTGCGGAATGGAGAAAGTTCACCGCGCGCGCGGATACGGATGACAATGCGCGCGAGAGCTTTCTCAAATGATTTTCGCGCTCGACAAAGGATTCGACGGACGGCCTGCTTCCTCGAGGGTTAATGAAACCCTCCTTGTGCTTTAGCTCCGTTTTTTTTATTCTTTCATCGCGCAAATCGCTGAATCGAACAAAATCAGTAGTGATAGGCGAGTTTAGTCGTACAGTCGCTCACGAGATTCGGCACATCCGCTCAATTATTATGGAAGGAAGATAACAACGCGGTTCAATCGATATTTGTAATTGCCTTCATCCATGTAATCATTTTTTTCACCATTGGCAAAACCATTTCCATAACTCATCATCGTCATCGCGAAGATGCCTGTCAGCCTAAAATTGCAGTGCAATAACAAACTTCGCAGAATAAAAATAAATTACGCGTTGCCTAAACGTAGAAACGAATAAATTAATTAAAAATTTGCTCTCCAAACGAAGCCAAAGCTCAATCAGAGGCCTCGCACTTGGCGCATCGACGGAGAAGCACGGCCGAGGCTGAGAGCGACTCCGCGGGCTCCTCTCGCGCCATACATTCGGCGCTCGCTGTCCCTTCTCGCTTTTTCGCCCGACGGAGTCCCTCCCACGCTGCCCCCCCTTCCCACGGCCGCTCCTTCTGCGCACGTGCGCCGCGCTCGCCCCTTTCGCATCCCTCTCGGCTTGGCCTTTCTCCGCTCCGGCATCGCGTCCCGCCAGCCTTCTCTGGCCTGTTTTTCGAGGCCCGCTTTTTCCGGCTTTTTCGCCGATTTTCTTTCTTTTTTTTTCTGGTCTTCTTTTTTGACTCCCCTCGTTGCTCCCGCCGAGCCCGCTTTCGTTGGCTCGTCGTTCTTTTTTTCTTTTTAACCCGCGATTTTTCACTGTACTTATAGCCGGCAGCTCTTTCCTTCGAGGCTTTTTTATTGGATTTATTCGTATATCGTTGTTCGAAATAATTGGCAGCTCTTTTTTACGAGCGAATTTTTTTTTATTTTACGCGTAGATATAAATTTTAATGGATTTTACTGCGGTCGAAGTGTGGAGTTGAACGGAATATTTTGAAGCTCCGGCGAAAATTTTTCCCTCGATCGGAGTATCCGCTTTTGAAATTATTACATAAAGTGGTACTGAAAAATAATTGATGAACGTTCGATACTTTGAAAATCCATGTCTATCTAAAAGCCTGCACATTTCATCGAATTTCGAGGCACGGGCGTAAAATAAATTCTCCGCGAGAAAGCATTTTGACAATCCAGTTGGCAGCTCCTAAATTGAAACATCAGTATTATGATGCCGCATATTCCGTCACTTTAATGCAAAACGTCACTCAAAATTTCTACAATGATTTTTCAAATTATAACGGACAAAAAGGCTGTTTATAGTTTCCAATAGAGCCGTCGCGGTGACCTTTAACCGGTCCCTCCGAATGTTCGACGAGCCGAGACACCTTCGCCTCCCTCGGCGACCGCGAAACAACTTTCGAAATTCCATCTCGATCATCAAGCGCAAAAGTACGCCGGCCGCAAGAGCAACAATTTAGCAGCTCCCCATTTCCCATCTCCCCGGCACACGGCCTTCGCGCAGCTCGGCAGCTCGACTCGACGTGTACACGCGCTCGCTTTATCATATCGCTCTCTTTCTCTCCTCTTCCTCTCGGCGGCGGCGGCGGCGGCGCCCGGCGGGGGCGGCTACATAGCTGCTCTCTCGCTCCTGAGGCCGACGTCATAATCGATCGTCTTTTATTAAAGTGCGCCAGATGGCGCGCCCTGGCGGAGGGCGGCTGCTGCTGCTGCTGCTGCTGCTGCTACCGCTGCCCGCTCCCTCTCTCCCGAGGAGGCCGCCGCTCGATTTTCGCTCACTCGCGAGCTCTCTCTCTCTCTTTTTTCGTGCGCGCCTACTCGGCTCTTGTTTCTATCCCCGCCGCCGCCGAGTTCATGGACTTTTTTCAGGGTTATTGTTGTCGTTATTTCGACGCTGCCTCGTTTCTGTTTTTTTCATTTCACCACCCCACCCCCCTCGCTCAAGGAGAAGGGGACCGGGGTGGAAAAATTTTCGAAATTTTCGGCAGCGCGATGAGTTCGCGGGCAATGGGAGATACGTTGGACTGGATTATAGGTATGGTGTTCAAAATTTTATGGAGTTTCTCACGTTTTAGGCTCGATATAATGGGAATTATTTACATTAAGAGGAAATGATAACAATTCGGAAATTAACTCTCCTCTCGCACACCAATTTATCTCAGAAGAAGTTACAAATAAAACATAATTATATGTAGCATAAATGAATTCAACTTGGGGAAATGAGAGCGCTATTGAGTTGTCATCGCTGAAGCGTCGTCGTTATATTATAAACTTGCATGTTCTCGCACCTAATGTCCCATAAATCCATTTCTAAAGATAAAAAACTTTTCAAATGAATTTTTATGGGATCCTTCCTCGAGATGTGACGAGAATATGTTAGTGTCTAACGAGTAACGACCGGTTGGTCATGGGTTATAAGAGACTTGTCCAATGTTGCTTGTTTTTATTATGAACATTCACGACCCAGTCGATCACATTCGTTTATTAATTAGCTTAGCAACTAATAGTCTAATTCGTTACAAAAAAGAAACAATTACTCCGACCCAGCCGATCGTTCTCTAATCAGCCCCCCCACAACTTATTCCCGGCCCTCGTCGTTTCCTCCCCGACTCCTCTGGCAGCCAATCGTTTAACGATTACCCGCGCTCTATCACGCATTTCCGAATGTGATCGCGAGAGGCCCGGCGGCCGTCCTCCAACGCCGCAAAAGGAGCGCGCGCGCGCCGCGTGTTCCGCTCTTGAAAGTATAATAATTCCGAGCCGAACGATTAGGCCGCTCCCGCGGGAGAGGGGAGCGAAAACTTTATGCTCTTATACTTTTGAATTCCCGATCGTGGCACTTGGCGCGTTATGTGAAAAATGTCTTTTAAAGCACCCCGAGCTTTACCCAAGTTTTATTAAGATTACCGGGGGGACTCTTTTCTCGCCGTTTCGCGGGCCGGTCTTCGTTCTATTCTGGTTTATACACGGCGATGAAATAATTTTTAAGAAGCCTGCCATTGTTCGACAATTTTTCGCGTCGCCCGAGTATATTTACGGAAGAAAAAAAATGCAAAATTCCAACATAAACAAAAACGAGGGAAAAATCCAACGGCGCGCCCGCGCCGAGTGATCCTCGGATAAAAAGTCGTCTCGCCGTCGTTTCGAGAGATCGCGACGTGCCGCATTCGAGCGGCGGGCGACGTCAGTTCGGCCCCCGCCGCGGCGGATCGGATTATCGCGCATTATCGCTGCTGAATATCGCGAGAGCGCCGTTGTGCGCCCCTCGAAACGCGCCTGCACAACACGCGCGCGCGCGCGCGAACACACCTCGCAGTCAAATGGCGGCCGCCTGGAGGGGCGTCGCGCGCGCGCTCCGCGCCAAGTGGATGGGCCTGCTTATGCCGAAATTCAATTTTCGCTCCCGATGCTCCCTTCGACGACGTCGAGCTCGTCGAGAGAGAGATTCAAGTCGTTTTCGGAACTGGCATCGACGCTTGTCTCGTCCTCGCCTGCGGCTGGTAATTCGAGGACTTGCTTTTCTATCGTCTGCTGAGAGTCATTTTTTGACATTGTTATTGATATTGTTGGCACTACTTGAAAGTTTAAAAGCACAGAAAAATTAGTGCAATTATTCGACTCGTCTGATGTCAAACTTCTTTAAAGGGACAGTTTGTAATGCGACAGAAAAATGCCAGTGTTAATTGTTCGAGATATAGAGTATTCGTTTACCAAAGAATTAAACAATTCTTTAGTCTATTGTAGTTTAAATATCAATAAAAAAAAAATCAAAAGTTATCATTGCGCCGCGACGGCGAAAAAAACTGTTTAAATGGAGTGGAGATTGCTGTAGGCTGCTCCGTAAGTAACTGTTAGATTCTCTTTCTTGCCGTCTGCCTGTCGGTGACGGGACAATCAATCACGCGGCCTACCCCATCCAAACCTAAAAAGTAATGAAAGGGTCCGAAACGGGATATACGTTGAAAAGCCAACTTGTCCCGATATCATTACCCCCAAAACCCTCTGAATATTAATTGACGATTCGGTAAAACTCTTGCTCGCTCGACAGCTGTAAGAAACGGGCTGGAAAAATACGCGAGAAACGGAGACTCGTCGAGAGATGTCCGCCGCCTCGCGCCTCGACCAAACGCTCTCCAGTGGCACATCTCGCGCTCCGGCGCGACAAGTTGGCGCTCATGGCTCGCGGCTTTTGCACGCAGCGGAGAGAGAGAGAGAGGGGAAAAGGGAGCGAGTAACTTCTCGCCGGCTTTGTCCCCTCGAGGGTGTCGCCGCGGCGGCGTATTAGCAAGGCGCCGCTCGCGCGTGTGCGGGGGGCGGAGGGGAAGAGCGGGAGTGTCAACTGCACACCCGCCGCTTCGGAGTGAAAATTCGGAAAGCAGTTTAGGTAAATCAATTTTCTCGCGCTCTCTCGCTCGGCCCTTTGTCCTTCTCTGTATTTTCGGCTTTTTCGCCGAGGGGAGAGAACCCCCAGTCCGGCCGGCACTTTCGGACCCTTTGCCGAAAACGAGGGAAAGGTAGCGAATAATTAGCCCTTTTCCATAAGGCTATTAAATCGAGAGCTATGCGGCCTCTGGCGCGGATCGTTCTTTCGAGGTTAATTAATAGTTCGTTGTTAATCGCGAATTTATTAGACAATTGGCATTAGGATATTATAATGATCATTTATATAGATTCGATTCAGGTTAAATATGTGCAAATTCAGAAGAGCATGTGTTAGCAAGCAATTTGAATTCCCTCCGATTCTCTATGAGCCGTTTAAAGAGAGACCACCGCGCTTAAGGAGATTTCGATCATGGTAATTTCCAGCCGTTTACTTCAACACACACTAAGAGAAAGAGAGAGAGAGAGAGAGCGAGGGGTTTAGAATCAAATAAGCCGCGGGAAGTTTCAGTTTATGCATGAGTCTTTACGGCTTTTATATTGATTTTAGATAGCAATCAAGGGATAAGAAAACAGATGGTAATCAAATTGTGTTTACCACTTCTTGGTGGGAAATTTTCAAATGATTTCATTGTTATATAATATTTTTTTTAATGATACAAATTTTTGTTTTTTATGAAAAAATGAAAATTAAGTCAATAGCTTATCCCTTAAATCCGTTGCATCTTTTATTAAATTATTTTTCATGAACAGCAGTACCATTTGAACAGTCGTTCAAAATTTCCCATCAATATTATGTCGTTGAAAAAGTTTTGTTTTTTTCAAGAGCAAAAGCGAAACAAGAAAAGCAACTCTCCCGCCAGCTCGTTCAATTGTATAAGAAAAAAAAACTCTGTTTTTTCGCAGGTAAAGATCTGGTTTCAAAATCGGCGCATGAAGTGGCGCAACAGCAAGGAGCGCGAGCTCCTGGCGACGGGCGGCTCTCGCGAGCAGACGCTGCCGAACAAGAACAACCCGAACCCGGACCTCAGCGACGCGGACGCCGACCGGCAGCGGATGGACCTCAGCGACGCGAGTCCGCTCACGTCGCCGCAGAGGCCCGAGGACCACAGCGACAACGACGACGACGAGGAGATCAACGTCACGTGATAAAATCCCCCGCCCGACTGATAATGAGAACTCTTTTCCGTCTGCGTCGAGGCGGACCGGGTCGCGGCGCGGGCAACGAGTGCACTTCTGCATGCGTTTAACGGGCGTGCAGAATCGATCGCTCGGGGGGAGAGAGGACCGGCGGGTCGAATAGGTTGTACGAGAAAGTATTGTTGTGAATTTCCGAGCTGGTTGTGCTGGTCGGTTTTTGCGATTGATTATTACAGATACGACGGAATGTTTAATTATCGGGAATTGGGACGTATTTATTTCATTGAGCGAAGTGTGCTCTTTCATTCGGAGATCAGTTTTAAATTCACAGTCGAAAATTTTGTACATTTTTTTCAAACAGAACTCTAACATTGCGAAGAGTCCCATTATCGTAAAGTGTGCCTCGTCTAAATGAGTTGTATATTTTGATTAGATTGTTCAATGAATAGCAGAGTAAATGCTTCTACAAATCAAACTAAAAGCAAAATAATTTTTTACATGGGCATGGCAATAGGTTTTACTCTAAAATAAAAGGACAACACTTTCTTTCGTATATCTTTTAACCAAATAAATAATTAATTTTGATAGAGCATCCTTTTTTTCGGTTCTTAAAAAATGGAAAAGACGTTCTATTTTTATCGACAAAGACTTGCTTTCAACGCGAATATTTTATAAGACGGATAGGCGTAGTTGTTAATCAGTATAATCAACTTTAGAAACTTCTCGATAAGCGTTATACGGTGGATATTTCAGAATCGATTGTACATAAAAATTGTATTTATTTATTTGAGCGATATGATCTGTTAATGACATCACGAGAATATTTGTAGGCGCGTCGATCAAATGTCCCGAAAGTGTATAGTTCACATTATTTTGTTTGAATATTTTTAAATTTATGGTAGAATGTGAATATACTATTTGAGTGTTTATATTGCAATAATTTTTTTTAAAGAGGACTCTGGAACAAATTACAAGTGGAATGTTTTTTATTATTTTGAAAAGTGTTGCTAGATACTCAAAATTTAAATTTTTTCTTTTATACTTATATTATGACAGTGATCAGTGCCGAGTTTTTTCAATACATACAGAATGATACGAATAAATTGTATTGCAGTTATGGTCGTATTTCAAATGTTATAAAATCGTATTAACAAAGTCTAAATTTACTTTGAATTCAATTTCACATGAAAAACTCCAATGATCTTTATACTTTCTTTTGATAATAATATTCTGGCGTTTTTATGATTATGGAATTTTTCACTTGAACACATTCTAGTTTATTACATTGTAAATAATACTTGTACTATAACAGAAAATTGTTTTTTTTTTTCAGAGAAACTTTAAAATCCAATAAATACAAAATGCTAATAAAATGAATTGTTAAATTGAAAAAACTTGCTCTTCATAATATAAATATTTTTTTTTCTGTAAAAGCATATAACTGAATTATGTTATGTAAATTTATAGTATACTTTCGCTGTAATTAATAATTATCACAAAATTTTACGGTACTTTTGCATTCAATAAAAATGTTCTCATTTAATAAATTTCGACTTATACAAATATTTAACAAAGAATTTTTTAAATTATTTTGTTTGTTTTAAAGAACATTTTTATTCTAACTGTATTTGTATTGAAATATCAAAATATTTATACCCATCAGTAGAAACGATATTCTTATAGTATACGAAGTATCTGTGATAATTAAAAAAACACGTATTAATATAAAAGTGTTTAGCTTTTTAATCATTTTTCTCAATATCGTCTAAATGTAAAACAAAACACAAAAAATAAAATAATTAAAAATGTGTATACTTCGAATACAAATTAAGATATTTCTTTTAATATTAAAACATTTCTCATGCAATCGATTCTACATTTCTGTGAAAAAAGTTGTACTGAATGAATTATGATTATTAAATGTAATCGTTAAAACGAAATCGTACGAAATTGTATCATAAAGTTATGTAGGATTA
The DNA here is from genome assembly GCA_900474385.1 of Ormyrus pomaceus. Taxonomy (NCBI): domain Eukaryota; kingdom Metazoa; phylum Arthropoda; class Insecta; order Hymenoptera; family Ormyridae; genus Ormyrus; species Ormyrus pomaceus. The sequence goes on from UCOM01001026.1 coordinate 10,854, forward strand.
TTTTACTTGCATTAATTTCTCGTTAATTTTTGCAATTAAAATGGTAAACGGAGAAGGGACTGTTTACGTCTTTTAAAATGTTTAACATTTAATATTTTTAATTGAATTTTTGCAATTGAATTAGATAGACTGCATTGTGAAAGGGAAACGTGTGCAGATTTTTTAAATTGAAACTAAAGTACTTACACGAATGCAACTAATAAAATGTAACATATTGTAATTAGAAAATTGGTGTAACCTTAAAAAATTTCATTCAAAAGAAATTTTTTGAGTATTATTATAATTATAATTAATGATAAGCACGAATCGTCAAAAATTTGCGTAAGAATAATTAAGAGAAAGTGCGGCGTTAAAGAAGTGTAATTGTAATTATATATATATATTAACGTGATATAACATAGAAACTTACATGTAATATATCGCAATAAAATTATTCAAAATGTGATATAAGAGTATATTTTCATTTATCTTCAACAATTTGTATTTAAATTTCATTTCTCACTTTTAAACAATTTCATTTCGTCGAACTATATTTTAATTTTTTTATATTACTTATAAATTTTCGTTCTGATTTACAGGTGATTTTAATTTTTAATTAAACATACTTTTTTGTAAAATATCAATAGTATATATAAAATGGAAATAATTGGTAATTGTATTTTATAATAATTAAACAATATATTGTTTATTTTGATTACGTACAAAATTAAAAAATTATTTTGCATGATTTTCATACATATATTATATAAAATACCACAGTACCTTATTAGTACAGTAAGTAGTAAACCAAAGTAGTCAGAAATATTTCTTTTGTATAAATCAGTCTTACATTTCAAAAATGTCTACGTAGTTTTTTGACAATGTATTCAATTTTTATTAAGATTAAAATTATAGAATCATGCGTGCCTACGATATGTGGGAATCGCAATGTAGATTATATGCATGCTATAATGTAATTGAAAGAAAAATCTAGACCCGTATTGTTGATTATATTTATTATTTAAAACCGACTTAATTAAATAAATTTATATTTTACTTATAGTTTCTATGTCAGTACTTCTAAAATAAAAACTTTAAAAGTTTTTAAATTTACTTTTTTTCTATAAAATTACATTATAATCATAGCTCTTAAATTTTGTACTAGAAAATCACACTATACTTATCCTACCGTATGAAAAAATTGCACAAATACATTCAACTTTAGCGATCAATGACGACTGCAAAAATCAGATGAATTATTTATATAAAATGTACTTATAGATCACTAATTGGAACCTTTTGCATATAATAAATATTAGAAGCACTGATTATTGGTACCTCAGTCAAATATGTAGTACATTAAACACAGTTTTTTTATACACTACCGCGAGAGAGATTTGAAATAATCTTAAATATTTAAAAAGTACACAAATTTCTAAACCAAATTTTTACTTTTAATTTTTAAAAATTGTTATTATAAAGGTAACCATTTTGAATTAGTGATAAACTTTAATAAAAGCATCAACATTTATTTGTTTAATGACCAGTATAAAAATATTTAAGATTATTTCATAATGCCAGTTCGCTTTCTCATTAGTCTAACATTTTCATATTTTCACTTTTATATTGCATATCAAAAAGACACGCACTTCATTGTTTTTAAAAGTCTTGCATATAAATATTTACAAATTTTATACTACGTTTTATATTTTCTAAACTATATTTAAGCCCTTATTAAATTTTGACGGTGTAGAGCTTATCACACTTTTTATATTGTCCCTCCAGTCCGATAATTGAACTTCTTCTTCAGTCTGTACAACTCGTTCATCCCAATGTAACTTTTGCTTGATGGAGGTACTGCAGCTGTCCATATTACCCATTATACTACTACTACTATAAGTTTGATACCCAGTATCTTGAGTAGAACTGAACATCGTTTGCTGAGCATAATTGCCTGACAACATATTACTTTGTTGCATAGCATAACTTTCATTGAAATTTGTTTTACCAATCTCCATAATTCTAGATTTCTCAATGGTATTAAAATTGTGTGATATAAAATTCTCCTTGTCTTCATTCTTAAACATCTTCCAATTATCAGTAGAGACAGTCATTTGAGTGGTATCACAATGTTCAAGTTTTTCCGCTTGAATTTGACCAACATTCATTCTGTTTACTTCAGTTTTGTCCGAAAACAAAGTTTTGCCTAAAAATTTATAATTGAATTATTTAAAAAACTATTTGTACAGATTTAAAAATTACAAATTTTAAAAAAGTATTATTTACATATATTCGCATTAATTATAGGACTTTTCCTACTTTCTTTTTCTTCTTCTAAGACTTCAATACTCATTTCTTTCGTAAAATCTAATCTTGTTACTGATTTTCGAGATTTGATGCTTTGACAGGACATATTAAAATTTGTATTACTTATTGGTGAAACATCAAATGGTGAAGAACTTCTATTAGAAGTAAGTGGAGTTCCATACGTTCTTTGGATAATTTGAGAACAATTCTGTAAAAGATAATTTAAACAATCTTATTAAATAAAATGTAAAATACAAATTTTTTAGTTTCATTGATAAAATTTGAATACTCAATTTTAATAAAATATTCAAATATAAATTAAATATATAAATATTATTTACTAAGATTAACTTTAAAAAAGTAAGTTAATTTATGACAACAATGAACTAGTGTTTATGCATACCCGTAATGGAGTACCATGAAAGAACATTCCACTCTGTGCTGGACTTAAATTATGAATCAATGGGCTGCTAGGTTTTACGGGTGATATAAGAATTGAACTTTGTGATTCATCATGAGAATCATCGTGATTAAAAAATAACTTTCTTCGTAAAGAATTATTACTTGAATTGGCTTCATCACTTTCACAGTTTTGGTCCTGTTTAATTACAAAAATTTTAATTAAAGAAAGTGTAAAATTATAAATAAAATTAAATGATATCAGTACCATTGTATATTGTAAAGTAATTTTATAAAACTTAAATAAATGTACAATTAAATACCTGATTAAAATTAAAATACGGCCTTAGAACTTCTTCTACATTTGCAGGTAATTCTGGAGGTAGAGATAAAATTGTTTGGGTCCAACCTGCAAGAGATTGGTATTCAATATTAAAGTAATTAAAGTAATAAAGAATATTTATTAAATTATTTTGAACAAGGGTAATTTACTGTCTCTCTTTTCTTTTTTTAATTTATTAGAATCTCTTGATATATTTTCTTCTTCTGAAATTCTGACTGGTGTTTTCAATCCTAGTGGTATTTCAGTTTTATTCCTTTTAACTTCAAGTGGGCTAGGTATAATCTGATTTTCATTAAAAAATCTACTTATTGCTTCTTGTGCATTTTTTTCTACTTCAGGATCTGAACAATGCATTTGTTGCACTGGGAACTCATCAATTTTAGCAGGTTGCATTAGAGCTATTTCATCTATACTCCAAGAAAATCCTGGAGAACGTTTTTGACTTGGGCTAGAAACCTAACAAATGTTTAAGAATTTTTTATGAATTAAGTAAGAAAAATTATGTTTAAAACAATGTATACAACATTATTATACCTTGCTAAATACTGATGGGCTAATAACTGAAATATGTAGTTTACTTGTTAAATCTGCATCAAATGGATTTCTAGCTATAAATTTAGTTAAACCCGAAGGAGGAGTGATGTGGGTCGGTAACATTGAAAAACTGTTGGTACAATTTTGAAAAGTTGTTTTCAATTTTACATCATTTTTACGAATAGGAGTTTTCGTAATTGGACTCAATATCATTATACTTTCACAACTCATTTTATCTTTTGTTGGAGTCCATTTTGTATGATCCATTCTAATATATATGAAATAAAATTTAAAAAATTGAGTAAAATTAATAAAATCAAAAATACTAATACAAGTATTTAATCTTAATAAAATATATTAAAAATATTAAAAAAAGATTATAAAAGCCTAAAAATAAAGTTTTCTTTTAAAATTAAAATTTGCATGACTCAAAACATCAATATAATAAAATTATCAACACATTTTTAATTTTTATAATTCCATGTACTTCTAAACTTGTTAAAAAATTACATACATGTAAAAGATTTATCTTTAAAATAGAATAGAAGCTTTATTGATAATATTTAATAATAATTGTAAAGCATCGTTAACCTCAAACTTTTTATGTGATTTATTGATAAAACATAACCGCAAAGGCAGATAGAATGCATTGCAGATTTAAATAATAAAAAAAGTGGAATAATTCCATACCTTTATTGTGTTGTAATAACTAAAATAACTAAAATTTTATAAAAATTGCTTATGTTGACGTTGAGAGACGCTGGACCCAACTCGCCTTTCTGTAAAAGGACGCGATTTAAATCTTGCGAGCCTTTAATAACGAATCTCTCGAAGAAAACGAGAAATATCGAATTCGTGTTTCGACTGGGACACTTGATTGGTAAACGCTTTGTAGCTAAGTTTTAGAGTGAACAAATCAGAGTATCAGAGAAGTATAATATGTTTAAAAACTTTTACTTTCTAAGCTTTAAATTTATTTAAACAACTTTTTTGTAATTAAAATTTTTAATTTAAAAAAGGAATGTAGTACCCATAAATAAGAAAAGAAAAACTAAAAAAATTTATATTTTTGTATAATTAATAAAATAAAATTTAAAAAATTACAAATTACTTTTATTAAATTTCAAAATTTTTAAAAGCCATTAAAAAAATTTTAACATTAAATCGTGAATATTTCTTTATTATAAATGCAACAATTAATAGAATATCAGCCCGTAAGTTAAATGCAATTGTTAATTTTAACAATCGAATTAACTATATACTCTACTTAATTTGAATAAGAAGGTTCAATATTTCATATATATAGATATATTTGCCATTTGGCATTTGGTGCGTATTCTCAGTAAGTTTTTGTTTTTGTCCGTAAGGATCGCGCCGGTATCGTCCAAATAGTATATTTTTATTATAATAAAAATATATGAAAATTCAATACCTGCTAAAAAAAATTTATTTACATTTTCGAGCTACACATAATTTTTAAATTGTTTATACTAACATACTTTGAAATTGATTTAAAGAAAATTTAAAAAGAAAATTTAATTTTAAATGTTTAAACCATTTTAATCTAGCCACAGCTTCTCTAAGGAAAAACTTTTGACTCATTCTGTACTCTTCACACACGTGACACAGGCATTAAAGCGCCGGTCTGGCAGGTCGGGGATGTGGCTCGCGTCATCAGAGTCGCTAGGAACGCTCTTTTGCTGCCTCGATCTCACTGGCAGCTCGTGCTCCAGAATCTCGCACATAATACAAGCAACTCGCGCTTCCGCCTAAAACATAATTTTTGTCGATTTTACATTTTCGATACCAGTTTTTAAGCTCGCGGTACAAAGCTCCTAAGTGTTCCTGCGCCTTGGACGACAGCATCAAAGTGTTTTCAGATGTACGTACATTACGAAAATTGAGCCCGCTCATTCTAAATATAAATGTTACCAACAAAAAAAAATCAGGTAATGCAGGTAATCAATGTGTCTTTGTTGTCAGGCATGAAATGGGAAAAATGAGTGAACTTATACATCCGGGACTTTCCAATTTTGCATGCATCTATATATATGTATAGTATTCTGCTATTGAAAATGCCGGGTCAATTGAATTCTCGGAAAGTCACTATAAAATCAATTTAGAAATTCTTTTTACAACAAGATCCACTGAGTCGATCATCTAAAAGATTTTAAGTGCCAATTACTTTGTTTCTTGTTCCATACACCTGTGGATTCTAATAATCGAATAAATCTAATATTCAAGGTAAGACTTTGTTACAATGCACTTTTTTAACATTATCTTGTGTAAAAATTAGTTTTATTTTTAAGTTTTATAATTTTTGATAGAAAAAGCGGAATTACGCCTTTTAATTTTAATCCGAACTGGCAAAGATAAGAACGTGTAAAAAATCTATTATCTTTTAAGGTGATAAATCATTTTCAAATTGATATTGCACTAAGATTCTTTAAACTTAAAATTATTTTTAAATTTTACATCTTAGATACTTCCAATATGAAAAAATTTTCCGAAGTCAATGCAACTAATCAGCAAAGTGGTGCACCAATCGAACCGCCTCCGTCCTATGATGAAGCCATTCAAAATCCGCCATTTACAAGTCATCTTGCACCGAGCCCATCCGCACCTGCATTAGAAACGAATAATGCTCAATACTCTTACGGATCTAATGTGCCAGGGCATATTCCCTTACCTGGTATTATTTCAATTTATTCGTTTATACTTTATTACATCGATGAATTGATTCGTTTTTAAAAAATGAATTTATTTTTGAAAGATACTAATAATAGAAATAGGAAGATGAAGCTTAAGGCAATAAACGAAAATTCTTGCAGGCGCGCTAAATGATGGAAGATTTGAAGCTTGGGATGACAGAGCAACCAGAGTATTGATCACGAATCGATTGGAAATGAATGACCAATTCGTCAATGCTAGAACAAGCGAAGATAAAAATGTATTGTGGAAGCAAATACTAAATCAGCTTGCAGACATCGGTTATTATTTTTCTCTTTCCGATTTGTTGCATTATTGGGAACTCCAATTATACATATACAGAAATCTGCTGCACGTCATTTCTTCTGGCAATTCTTCCGCACATTGGGAATATTTTGAGCCAATGCACAACGCGTTTAAATACGACAGTAGCGTCGACACCCTGGTGTGTTTAATAAAAAATTTTTAACGAATTCTATTTTTTTGTTCATTGTTCCCGAGGTAATAAATATTTATTTATGTTATTTCAGAGTTCAATCTCTACTTATTCACCACTCGGTCTGTCCTCTACCAGTAATGCTCCTAACGCAATAATCCCGGCACCGACACGTACTTCAGCGCCAGAATCAAATCAAATACTTAACAATTCAGGAGCAAACATTCCACTCGAACCAATAAATCAAGATAATGTGCGGTATTCTTCAAATGTTCCCTCCACGACTGATATTTCATCGCCTAATACACAACAAGTTTCAAATCTAAAAGAGATTACAACTCAAGAGAATATTATCGAAATCAATCCAGTATTAAATCCAATAGGTCAAATTCAAAATGACAGAAATATTAATTTGTCGTCTGCGCCTACTTCTTCTGCTGTAGAATCGTCAATTGTAAGTCCTGTCACGCAATCTAGACTTGTGCAGTCTTCTTCAGTAGGTGAAGTAACGAGTGGAGTAGGTGACCTTACTTCTATAAGAGGTAATTTCACTTGAAATTGCAGAAAGAGGTTCTTTGATTTTGTAAACGATTTACTTGAAAAATAAATATTCATATACGGAATTCGTACGAAAAAATTGTTGTATTCCAGCCTCTGAAATAATTTTTCATCCATTAAAAAAAAATATTTAATTTACAAGCTAGGCTTAATTAAAAATTTTTTGTATTAAAAATTTATATACATTTTTTATTCTTTGTAACTCCTGAATTAACAACTCGAATTATTATTCTTTTATTTTCTTTTTAAGCACAAATTTGAAAGTGAAATCCATGGAATTATTCCAATTTCTATCCTTTACAGGGTGGGAAGCCACTGTAGTGCCTTTAAACTGTTTCATCTAAATTCATACTTTTGTCTTGTATCAGTTGACAGGTACGGGAGTTTTCTTTTTTTTTAAATTTACCGTTCTCAGGCCCGGAAGCCACACTAAAGTAGAATCGAAGTAAATTCAAGTTAAACTAATATTTTCATAATTAAATTTTTTCAAAAATGGCCGGTCCTGTAAAGACTAATGAAATGTGAAATGTGTAGTTTTAAGTTGAAATATTTAACTGATTCAGACTCACTTTCAGACTCACTTCCAGTAATAAATACAGTGCCAAATCAAGTTGATTTCTCAGACGTCAGCCTAAAACTCGGAACTATAACAATTCAACCAGAGGTCTATTCTTTACCGAAAATCGGTACCGATGACGTCATAATGATGCAACCGACATTCTCTGCAGCTGCGGTGCCCGCAGCAACCAGCACAGACTACAATTCCTGCGCCGATTGCGATTGCTGTACCGATGATGGCTGTTGCGACGGTGAGGGTTGTTGCGACGCTGACGGTTGCTCCGCAGATTTTGATTGCGGTGATTGTTAAATAAGATTGCGTAAAAATGTAACTATATGTATGTACTTGATGAATAATTAATGTCATGTCGTGCGGTAGAGATCGTTAAATTCGTACTAATCGATAAATTATGCAGATGAGATGTTCTTCGTTAGCAAAGCAGACTAATCAAAATACTTCGTGTTAGAAAGAAAATGGCTATAATTATTTAAAATGTTGACATGTGATAGATTTATGTAAAAGTAAAACGCTGGATCGTGATACTTTTTATAGATGTATGTGCCATACGAGATTACAAGTGTTCATATTTTTTTGCATAGTTTTTTAATAATGCAAGTTTATATAAGTAACACTTGCCAATGATTACCATCATGACTAAAAGAATTTACCAAAAAATTCTACTATAAAAAAATGTTCAAACAATTAATTGTTAATGTAGTCTATATTGAGATTCAAAGCTAAGAGAAAATATTTCTAAAATTTTTTAAATATAATATTAATTTTTTACGATTTGTTTAAAATTATTAATAAGCAAACATAAAATGAAAATATTTTTTTCATAAAAGCCAATTATTACTAAATTTGTGATAAATGAACAATATAAAATCTTGAGATACTCTATTGTATTTATGAAAATTTTGAAAGTAAAATGTATGTATTAAAATTTAGCATAAATATTTGGAAGTTTGGAAGTTGATTTTATTATCAATAAAAAAAAGCCATTTACTTAATTTTTAACTAATAATTATTTTAAAAAATCATAAGTATTTTTGTGTAAAATGTGTCGAAAAAACGGTTTTAAATTGACGTCGTACTTCCTTAATTATTTTTTCTATTTAGAAAAATACCTAATTTTAAGTTTTTATATAAGAGTGTTTGTTTTTTATACATTACTTAAAATTTTATATTCAAGTTTTATATTGATTTAAAAATATAAAGTAAAAACTGTATTTTTTATGAATGTATATTTTTTATGAATGTATGAATGTATATATAAATAAAAATAATGATTAAATAAATATATTTAATTCTTAAACGCTATTTTTCTATTTATTATATATTTGTAAATTTACATTCACTGCATGGTCACAATAAAGTGTTCTTGCATGCATACAATGCAGCTTTAAATTATGCTTAATCAAAGATAATAGGGGACAAAGTAAACTAGATAAAGTTGATCTAGATCTTAGCTATAAAAAGCTTTACACAATGTTATAAAGATTCTAATGCTCGAATATATACTAGTACAATTCACACTTTATGAAAATACCTTTATGTTTATACGGAAGTAATTCACTTGACACAAGTATTTTCACGTGTAAATTTACATAAACAATTACAAATGGATGATAATTCTGGGGCACAAGGTATGTTAAAAATTATTTTAATCGAAGCATTTAATGCAATATTAAATATCTGAGGAAATAACAGATTAATCCTTTCCTTTGATAATTATAATCGATAATCAATGAAAAAATCAATACATAGTGATTTTAGGTTATGTTATATTCAAACGTGTATTTATTCCTTAATATTTATGAAAACTTAAGGAATATTTCAAATGTAATTATAATATATTTTCAAAAAATGAATAAGTATATTTTTATGATTTTTAAAAAACTTATATAAGAAATAAAATGCAATTAATGTGTTTTTATAGATTCATCAAATTATACAGATACATATGAATCTAATTCATATTCATTCAATAATGAGACAGAAAATACATATGACAGAAGTAATGATTATTCAAACGTAAGATTTTATTAAGACTTATAAGTTTAAAAATATTACTTTAACAGCTCTTTTGTAAATTATTAATGCAAAATATTCATTTAGGTAAATGACTGTTCAGCTGATAAAAATATTTCTTCTTCTGCTGATGATGATGATTTTATAGCTGCAAAACATTGTCTTCCTCCTGAAGTACAAGAAGTTTCATCGCCATCACAAGATGAATTAGACACTTTTATAAGCATAGTACAAAATGATTCTGGTTTTGACAGCACAAGTGTACAGAAAAATGAATCCTTGTCAAATATCAATCAAGATACTTTATACAATGAAAAAACTTATAATAATGAGTACGAACATGACAGTGATTGCTGCGCTTGTGGTAACGGTCCACTGACCTGCTTTGTATTTTTTTGTGACTGCTTTGGCTTATAGAGTAGCAATTCAGAATGTATCTAGAGAAGCTTCGAAAAGTAAGTTTTTATTTAGATTTTGTTCATTATCATCCTTTATAGTTTTATTGAACTACTTTTATAATACAATAAATCTTTAAATTACAGATGAGTTTAGAAGCAACAATACTGTAACTTTAATTTACTTCTTTTTGTATTACGTAACATTTAAACTAATTCTGCAAGCAAAATAGTATTAAAAAAAGGCTGAACTAGAAGTGTACAATGATACAGATTACACAAAACTATTTCCAGAAACATTTTCATGACAGTTACTTTTTAGTTATATATGTAGTAATTTATTATTGGTGCTATAACTTGAGTTTTTAGATTTGATATATATTTTATATATTTCTACTATATTTTATATGTGATTAAACCAAAGAAAATGTAAAAGAAACATTAAAGTTAATTTAAATGATTTTTGAATAAACTTTCTCGTTTATTTCAAATTATTAGAAAATATGAAATCTTATTGCAAGTTGAAAAACGGAAAAGAAAAATGTTATCATTAAAGTTCATTAACATTATTTTATTAAATAATTAAACCTTTTTTTAATTGTTTAAGTAATATTTTTTAATAGCTCCAGAATATTATATTATGCAACAAGTGCTTAAAATAAGATTTTAAAATATACGTATGAATTTTATACGATTTTTCGATTTTACGATTTTACGACATTGTACATAAAATTTGCAAAGTATTTTGTAAAACTAAACTGTATCGAAAAGTATCATTTTCACACATTAAAAACAGTGCGATAAGCGAATTTCACCCACAGTGTACTAAAAAAGATTTTAAAAACACATTAGTTTGAAATCCGATGTCCCCGATTTATTGAAACCGTGAAATAATTATCACACTTTTTTAAAGTTGTTAAATACGATTCTCTTTTACCACAAGTCAATTTGCAATAGATTTCGAGCCAATAAACTTTTTTACTAATATACATCCTACTCATTTAAAAAAAGTGAAATCAATAAATTTAAAACCAGTTTTTATTCCCTCTATTTTAAAATAAAAAGTATAACCTACGTAATTAATAAAGTTAAATTTTTACAAGTTACTGTGCAGCTAAGTTCAAATAAAAAAATTATTATTGTTATTTATTATTACTTGACTATTTTCATAAATTTCATGGATTGTGTTTGCTGCGAAATTCTCTCACGTACTGCAGTGCGTACATACAACAATACTGGATTTCGATATTGTCGTCTGCTTGTCGTCTGCCAAGATTGTGAAGCATTCTTAGGAACGCGCGTTTTTCTCAAAAAAAAATCTATAATGAAATATACTTGCAATACAAATCACGTAGAGCGAGCACGCATGCTCGACAGCTTGCGCGCGCGCCGTCCTTGCGGAAGCAGAGTGACAAAAAATGTGCGCAAGACGACGTCGTGCTTTGATAAGCACAAATAAGCTCAACACGACTGCAGCTGCAAGGTTCCGCGAGACCAAGACATCATGTGATTGCACGCAGAAGCGCTACTCGTTACCTGTACTGAGCTGAGTTTCCTCGAGGATTTGTTTAATTGATTGCCAAGTGATAGAACACTTACATTGGTTAGCTTTTATTGTTGAATTCTTTGTTTTGTTGATTTTTTGAAACAAAGGATTGTTTAACAAGCTTGCCGGACAAGCTTCTCTCAAGCTCTGTTTAATACAGCAAGTGAATATTATGTAAATTTTTGCATTTGCAGATTTTTACAATTCTTTTGTAGACAAAGTAGTCTTAATTGAACATAACGTTAAAAATTCATTTACTATTTTTCAGATTTCAAAATGTCAATCAAAGAAACAATTGCCAACTTTGAATACCCAGTAGTTATGGCCTTTGGGAATCCACTACTTGACATAATCTTAATAGGCGATGAGAACAATCTTATATCAAAATATAATCTCAAGATCGATGAAGCAATTGAACTTGAAGAAAAGGAAATGAATCAACTAATTGATGATTTACCAGACGAGTAAGTTTTTGCAATAATTTCTTATTAATTTAAAGTTCATGAAATAAATTTTTTTTACATATTTTCTACTAGAGTTAATTACCAATTAATGAAAGAATGTTTTAAATCGAACAAATTTTATTTTGCCCCTTAGTTTCATTTTATATTTCTATATGCATCAATTGAATTTTTAATTAAAACAATCCATGCCATCTATAGAATAATTGAAGGAATGATTTTTTTTTTTAATATTTACACCAAATAAAATAAATATTCATTTTATTGATTTCAGATCAAAAAGAAAAGCTAGTGCTGGAGGTTGTGCTCAGAATACACTAAAAATTTTGCAGCAATTATGTGGTAAAGAACAAACTAAATGTGGTTCAAAAATGTGTGTTTACTACGGAGGCCTTGGTAATGATGATAGAGGAAAAACATTAAAGAAATTAGTTCAAGCTGCAAATATTGATGCTAGGTATTTGAAACAAATATATAAAAAAAAGCTTTTTATGTTTTTATAAATAAATTTATATTTTGTAGGTATGCGGTACACGAAAATCTTCCAACTGGAGTATGTGTTTCAATTATAGATGGTCCCTTCCGTACCTTAATTGCAAATATAGGAGCTGCTGCTGTTTATACATTAGAAAATTTAAAAGATGCAGATTTACCATTAGATTCAGTAAAAATTATTTATATTGAAGGATTCTTCACTACACACAGTCTGGATGTAGCTAAAGAAGTAGTAAAAAGAGCTCAAGGAAAAGATATAGTTATAGTATTTAATCTTAATGGTACCTATATATTTGAAGTGAGTACAATACTATACAATAACTGTTTTAATATTAAGAAATTAAAATTTTTAGATTTTGTTTACAAATTTTTAAAATAATGTTTCATAGGAACATCATGCAGCATTATGCGAAATGATTGGCCTAGCCAAAATCGTCTTTGGAAATGTTAATGAAATGACAGCTTTAGCAAGCTCATTGAATCTCAAATTTGAAAATCCAACAGACATTCCATTTATTCTAAATAATTTAAAAGGAGTAACCATTAATGCATCTAATTCTTCAAGTAATGATTGGTTATTAAGTGATAATATATTTGTTATGACTCAAGGAGGTTTAGATCCTGCAATTGTTGTTTGGGGTCAAGGTTGTTCAGCTGAAATTTCTCCAATTAAGCCTACTTCAGATGTAAAAGATACAACTGGAGCTGGTGATTCTCTAGTTGCTGGTTTCCTAGCAGGTGTACTTACTGGTAAAGACCCTAAAACATGTTTAGAATGGGGTTGCAAAGTAGCTTCAGAAGTAGTTACTCACGTAGGAGTTACTTTATCTCGTAATATTTCTAATGATTTTTTGCAATGACGAGAGCAAAACACATTTTTTATAAGTACTTTATGCAAAAAGCTATTATTACAAATTATTATTTTCATACAGTTGTAGAGACCAATTAATTTTATTTTGCAAAACAGATACAGAATATTAATTTTGTTAAATTTTAACTTTTTATATTTCTATATAAATACTATAGAAATCTATTAATTTATTACGTTAGGCAATACTATTTTTGTTAAATATTGTAAAATAATTGCTAATCTAATTATTTAGATTAAACATGTATAAATTATGAAAAATGATAGGTGAAGATGAAGTCTAATGAGAAAAATGTTGAATTTACTCATATTTACAATCAAATGCAAAATATTGTCTACTATATACTTATTTGAAAGATATGAAAAATTTATTTTTGCAATAGCAATCATTTCCAAACATAGCCTTGTCTTCATACTTCTTCGATCTGAAGTGGAATCTTTCAGGGGAACAGTAACTTTAATAACCTTAATGATGTTGCATTAGTTAAACATATAGGATAAACGCTATATTAGAAAACAGAATTTCTCATTGTTTCTTATAGCTTATATATGTTATAAAAATAATCAACTTTTTAAAGTTTAAAAGTTTAAGTCTGATACAGTACAAACCAAAGAGTCGATATATTTTATGTATATTTATTTTTTTTAAACTTTTCTTATAAGCATTTAAAATATTTTCTGTTACTCAATTAGATTTAAAAAATTGTACTTTTTTGTATCTTTGATTTTAGTATCTCAGATTTTAAATAAAATTTTAAGTAAAATTTTAAATTTCTTCATTTATATGAGCTTTGTCAGTTTTTAAGTAACTGTAAATGTACTAATAAACATTAACTAAAATATTTAAATTAATAAATCTAGTCATGCAACAGTAAATATTTATGAGCTAACTATGAATGCTTTAAATTTTTTTTATAGTTTTATTTGATTTTAAGGTATTATAGAAGTATTATTTTTGTAGCTACTACAAAATTGTTTTAAAGCCTAGTGCCTAGAAAACTGATAATTAATTGAAAGTGAATTTAAACTACTAAATATAAATTGTGAACGCCTTGATAAAAAATACCTGAATAACTTATATATAGATATCTATTGTTCTATATTTTTCTGAGAAAAAAATGAAGTCATCTTTATAATTTACAATAATCGCCGAATCAAAATGTCTTTGTAAGAATTATAAAAAAATATATTATTGTTTTCAACAAATAAAGTTATATTTACAAAAATCTAATGTTTGTGTTTTTTTGAAATTGATAACTTTCAAATAATTAGCATGAAGTAATCCTTAAAATATTCTTATTCTTTTCATTAAAAAAGTTCATTAAAAAAAATTCATAGAGAAAATTCTAATTGTACAAGAAAATATTATTAGTTTCCATACATTTAAAAAAGGGATTTATTATGTTTAAATAAATAACATTATTAAATTTTTATTAAAAATAATATCTTTATTGCTAAGTACAGTTGTTATCAAAATGATTAAATACAATTATATATATAAATAAAGATACAAAAACTTAATTTAATAATACTAAAATTTAATTAAATTATTGTCAAATCTATATATCTTTTAATTTTTCTAATAATCTTCTAATTTAAGTAAGATATTATCAACAATTTCGTGGACAACAGTTTCTATTTCTTCGACAGTTTTTGATGATGCTTTGAAAAAATCATTTAAAGATTTTTCAGGTAAAATAACATTATCAAAATGCCTCTTTAGTGATTGATTAACTTTGTTTAAATAGTAATTTCTACATGGAATCGGTTTAAAATCTACTTTTGCATATGCTTTATTATATTCCATGCAATAATTTGATAATGAAATATCTGGAGGTAGTTCTTGTAAGAGATCAGTATTACCTTGAGTAAATGGTGTAGAAATAAGGGAACTTAATAAGTCGATTTCCGTAGAAAAATTTGTGTTTCTTAATTTGTTTTTATCACAGTCTGAAAATTTAATTATTCTGTAAATAAAAATGTATTCTTAGTCTTTTAAATAATTTATTTTTATGTTTTATAAAGCATAGGGACAGAAACAAGTTAGCAAAAATTTTGTAACTAAATTCTGTTAATGAAAACAAAAAAAAATGTAATAGAATTGATTTTAATTTGTCAAGGATTAAAATTTTAAATTAAAATATATTATTGACATGAATTACCTGAATTTGTAGGCATGAGAGCCATTTCTTCGTGTGATGGAACAATATTACTATTAAGACAATTCTTGTGAATTTCTTCCTTCTGTATAAATAAATTAGTTAAATCAAGAGATTTTGGTGTATACGCTATTGTATTTACGAGACTCATAGCTTCTAAGTTTTCTTCTGTAGATGAGCATTTTAGAGATCCTTTTAAAATTTCCTCTTTTGGTATACAAAAATCATGTTGATATCCAGTTACTGACGTTTCATAGATATTTTTAGCAGATAATAGTTCACAAGAATTACTATTTTTGTTAATACTTGGAACCAGATCATTTATTTCAAGTGTAGGTAATATATTGTTAAATCTATGATATGAGATGTCAGAATTATTCTGTAATCTTTTAAATCTTTTTGGTGTGTTAAAAAATTCAATTGAAGAATTAATAGCTGAGTCTTGAGTCCCACCAGAGTTGTTTAAAATATGAGTTGATTTTGAATATTGTATTTCTTTATTCAGATTAGAAATAGTTCTACTTTTATCATATTGAGATATAGATGTACACTCAGTAATCCGAGTTTCTGTAAAATATTCATTATTTCCTGCTAATATAGATATATTTGAAAATGGATATGATGTATGAAATGCTGGAGAATTGATACTCATGGAAGATTCAGGTGTTTCTTGAATCACTACAGTGCTTTTGTCAACAATATTTGACTCATCTTCTAAAGAATCATTAAATTTTTCATATTTTTTCTTTGAAGTTTTTTTTTTTTTAATTGCTCCGTCTGAGTTACTGCTTCTTGATAGCATGTTTAATCCTGACATATCTAAATTTGTATTTAAATTATTAGACAGTCTTTTACTGTCTGAATTCAATGATGATCCGTCTAACGTTTGAACATAATTTTTTGATTCATCAGATGAAGTTTTTGATAATGTAAAAATATATGGACAATTATCACTTTCAACTTTAATCTTTTCTTTTTTAACTTTTGATTTTGACATTCTAAATTGGTTGTATCGAGGTTTTACAAACTCCTTTTTAATTTCTGGTGAAAGTCCAAATCTAGCAAAAGAAATGAAATTATTATTACATTTATTTTTAATTTTGATAGTTTTTTTTAAATTTAAATTATTTATTTATACAAATTTTAGGCAAATTAAATTAATTTAGAAAAATATTTTTGTTACAAGTAAAAAAAGAGTAAAGAACAGAGAGTTCAATAAAAGAATTGTTCAATAAAGAATTTCTTTGTTCTATAAAAGCAAACGAAAGTTTGAAAACACTTAAAACAGCATTTAAAAACAATTTATTATTAAACCACCGATTACCCTTTACGTCGTATAATCAACTTTTCAAGATTTCACGTAAGAAAAACAAAACGACACCTTGGTAGACTGCCCATAACGCTGTTGAATCCGCAACATTTCCACGCCTTCCCGCGAATTTGTCTTTCAGTGAGGAAGGGAAAAGCGACTTTGAGCACGGCCATCTGCTTCTCTATCTTTTTAGCCCAGCTCTCGGTCGTGAGCTTTGGCTGGCAAAAAAGCACTCGCGCACGCCACTTTTCTACGGGATCGAGACATTTTGTCGACGGTGACTTTCTGTCTTGCGACAATGATTGCGGCGAGGCTGGTTCGGACTTAACTGGAACTAAGTCTACCGCGTCCATGACGATCGGCGATAAAAAAAAACTCGGATCCGTACGTGCGAAAGTGCAGCACCGGTACCGTTTTGATCTGGTTTTTGTTTTAAACGTAAAACGTATAGCGATACTCGCGAGTCAGATGTTCGAACCGAACTTGCACGCGCGCGTCGACTTTCGAGAGCTGTCAGGAAACCGATTGGCTATCGGAAAGATGGAAGAGGGGATCATTGTCTAATTTTCGAAGAACCTGCGAGAGGCACCTACATTTTTTAGCGGTTCCCGTGTTTACAAAATAAAAAGCCTATTCTAAAGCTGTACTGGCAGTCTATCAAAATCTATACTTACTTAATTTATTATTTAATTTTCCAACCGCACAAGTTTCTTGCGATGCAAAATACCTTTCGGAAGATGTCGGATCAGTGTAATAGTCTGGTCAAATTAGCAATTTCAAAGAGTTCTGTTTAGTGTTTATTATTAGACGTGTATAAAAATAATATTATTATATAAACAATAAAAAAGTAAAAATATTTTTTACATTAAACATAAATTATTTATTATTAACTCAGTTAACGATAATATTAACAAATTTAAATAGTGATTTGACTGTTTATGTCCAAAGTATTTTTGTGACTCCGTTATTCGCGAAACTAATTTTATAAATTTGTTTTATATATTATGCGCAATACATTTAATTAAATATTTCAGTAATAAAGTATTTTAATTAAAAGTTTTACCAATGAATTGTAAATTATTTGTCGTAAATTTATTTAAAAATTCAATGTAAGTAAAAACGTTAATTTCAGTTAACTTTTTAAATGAAAATTTCTTTAAGTAATAAAAAAACTTGGATACTATATATACTAAATAATTAGACGACACAATAATATTACAAAATAAAATTCAAAGTACTATTATAAATTTTTTAATATTGTAAAATATTTTTCGAAGTTTGGTGAAAGTTATAAGTAAATCAGTGTAATGAAAAGCACAACCGCTTACAAAATCAAAAATATAATGCGTGTTGAACATTGCCTTACTTACGTTTTCTCGCCCGTTTCAAGCGATTTCTCATATAAAACCACTTGGCAATTAATAGAATATCTCTCAGCAAGCTAATCCAACGCATTTACGCTACAGTGCTCGAACAATAAATGATCATATTTTTATTTTAGTGTACGAGTAACACAATACGCTCGCCGTGCTATCAACCCGAGCGCATCTATCATTTTCTCCATCTCTCTGACCACGGATCCTAACAAGGAAAAGAGGCGGTAGCCAAGTTCGAAATCGCATAATCGGCCAAGACGCGTGTGAACGAAAGTGTGGAGAGAGAGAGAGAACTGATCGCGATGGCCATGTGTTTTAGTGTAATCTTTTCTGTTTGCGATGGATTTTTATTTTTGAGCTTTAATGTGTATATATGTGTATATATCGCTTTGAAATAGTGAATTTTAAAATAATGGAGTAAGCCAGAGTAACTGAATAAGTTAACGCTCAACAACATTATTATCATTTTCTTTAATAATACTCACGTAAGGTAAATGTATCAGTCCCAATAATAACTGCGAACGTGATAATTCGACGGGAGCGTGATGGCGGTGGTCAGTTATACCGGAACGGGGATGTCTATAATTATTCAAAAATTTGTTTAAATGAAACGAACAATAAAATTCGACTAGATTTACTCGTACAGAAAAAAAGCACATGTCGGATTATACGCTGCAAATTATTCGCTATTATTGGTTTCACTATCAAGTCTACACATACACTTATGTTTAACATCTCTATTTTACGCCCTACTTTCTCTACCTTTATTTAATGAAATATACCTATGTGCGCTTTGCGTTCATTCACAATTTCCTCCGTAATTTACATATCTTAACACGATGCATCATGCATATCAAATAATCTCGGAATTATAATTGGAATAGAATTCTCCTGACTAATTTTATCCATAAAAAACCGAACATTTTACTTGATCGTACTTTTGCTATTTTACCTTTGTAATAAGCCATAAAATTATTTTTGAGATGAGATGTTTTGCTAGACTCTTCTATAAGAAAGTCATTCAATATAAATTTATGTTGCTAGTTAAATGGCCTGTATCTTTTATTGTTTTTAAAATTTATCATACACCTAAATACTGACAGCATAATACTATACGCATAATACTTGTACAAAAATCTCTTTAAATATATGTTGCAGTTCTGTTGCTTTCGTTTGGACTAAAAAACAACAGGTTTATATTATATATTAATCATTTTAATAAAAAATTACTATCGAGTAATGGATACTTTGTGTAACTATATTAGACATAGACAATACAATCAATTTTGAAAGTTAATTGTCATTATTAATATATTAATTAATTACAAATATATTGTTTCATCAAGAAGTAAGCGAGTGAAAACTTTCTAAAAATAAAATATAATTGTGACGATATGACATCTTATCCTAGGCGTCTCATTATCGATACTCGTATAATAAATTCAATTTTTCAAATTACTTAAAATTCTTAATACACTTTACGTCGACGGCGAACGCAGTAAAACGAAGCGATATCCACCCGGCCATCACATTTCGAAATTGTAAAATCCAGCCCACCGTCCAAGACGGGCTTCTCAAAGGAAACGACATCCAGCAGTGCAGGAGCATCTTTGCGCATCTCGCATCTACTCTCCTCTCTCCCTCTCTCTCTCTCTCTCTCTCGAGCAGCCGCAGCAGCAGCAGCAGCCGCTTACAGCTTACAGCCGCGGTTTTTCCTCCTCTCCGCGTCCTTGCCTCCCTCTCGGAGGATCGGCCGCCGGTCGGTTCGGCGGCTCGGCTCTTTCTCCGCGAGAGATCTCTCGAGGCGGACTCGAGAGCGCGAGCCGGCGGCGAGTTTAATGCGCGCTCGCATCCACGTCGGCAGCGGACGCGACTTTTATACCTGCGAGTCCATCTCGTCGCGCTCTCCGTCCGCGATACATACAATCCGAAAAAGACGTCGCGCGCAAGTGCGGTCCCGTCGATATATATATATATATATATATATATGTCATGCTCGAACTCGCGGCGTAAAGCTTCGAGAGACTGTTCCAAGCGAAGAGTAACCGTCGCATCCGCGGTGAAGTGAGGAAGATGCAGCTGGTGCGATAAGGGAGGGATAATTTCAGTTGCCGCGCATGGAGCAGCAGCTTTCATGGACCAGGAGGCTCGAGCGCGCTGCTTGAGTCGACCGCCCAAGAGGTACGAGATCTACTCGAACAAGAGGCGCAGAGATCCGAGCACGAGAATGCCCAGGAACACGGCCTCCACTCTGCAGCCAATCGAGGAGTCCAATTCTGGCAAGTCCGGTAGGTTTTAAGGCTCTCATGCTCTTTATAATTGATATTTTCCCAAACTCAAATTCAAGTTCGCGAAGCAAAATACGATCTGATAGAAAAATCGGCGCGGAAAGCGCGCGCAAACGAGATTCTATTGTATATACAAAAAGTGCTATCTTTGTGGAAAAATAGTAGCAAAGCATTAAAAAAAAGTCTCCGCTGATAAAAGCAGAAGGCATCAGTGCAATCGCAGTGTCCTCGTAATTTCTTCCCATCGAGAATCGACGGTCGTCAGATGCCACCCGAGAGAGTGACAACAAGGCAACGCAGGATCGCTATACAGAAAAAAAAATATATTCCATCCGCAGGCATTCCGTTTCTTGAACCCCCGCTTCCGGTGTCATTGTGCACGTCCAAAGTTGTTGAACTCCGTACGGGCAGCACCTGCGAACTTTTCGCACGTGCATGCATAGATTTCGAACAATACCCTAAACTCTCGATCCATTTGCGGAACAATGGCAGATATTTACTCGGCGCTTTTTTGCGATCGTCAAACTGGAATCTCAGCCGGGGAAGAAATACTTTCTCATTCATAATTCACCGGGAGACAAATGGCCAGAAAAATTCTGCATAAAGTCATGCTAAATGACCTATTATTCAAGGATGACGTGCACCCGAAATGGAAATTTATAAATTTCTGTACAAAGTGTGCGGGACACTTTTTGCCTCGTCTTACGTGTGCACGTCGTTCTTAAAAATTTCTTATAAAGCAATTAAATTATTCCGTGAAATGCAAGTATTGGCCTCAGCGAAGAAGAATCTTCGAGCGGTCATTGCTTCAGAAAAAAAAAAAAACGTGTAACTTTCACAGCGTGTATAGACAGCGTGTAGCGATGCACGTACACTATTTTTTGCCGTTCAGATGCGGAGTAAGCGAACCAATTACTGTCGCTTTAAGGATGCTGAACAGCATTATCTCGTAAATTCTTTCGCCGCAAGTGCTGCTTTTTTTTCTCATTTGAGCTTATACCTGCTCGTTTGTTTGAACTTGCGGTATGGCTTCTGACCGGTGAAAAACGGGCTGGAGGGGTTCAAATCAAACTGTGATTAGTGGTTTAACTTTCGTTGTTTATTGAGTATAGTAATATGTATAGTTTTTATCTTTACTTTAATTTTCAATTATTTAAATTCTAATCTCCTATATAATAATAGTATTTAAAACACTTTGAAAAGAGTAAACATTGTAGTAAACTTATAAATATGATTAGCGTTATTTGTTTAGTCAGCTTGCTGACTTAACGAAACCTCCTTAATTGAATTAATCGACGGATTAATCCCCCAAAGCTCGTACCCGAAACTCTCCGCAAATCAGTTTCCTTCGCCTGCCTCCGTTACCTCCGAAGCGTGAAAAAAGTCAGCGCGACGTCCCGTAAACCGCATCGTCGTCTCTCGGAAACTGTCCGAAAAAGTCTCCGAACAAAAATCCCCGCGTTCTCTCTTCTCCAGCCGCTGGCGCTCCGTTCTCGTTCTAGGACATTGCGTACTTTCCCTTTTCTTTTCCACGGAAGTGAAAATACGCTGGCTGCCTCCGTGTGGAGCATCCGACGGAGTGTGTATATCGTACGCTTGTACCGGCCCACACACACCAGCTAACCCGCGGGGATGCGGCTACTCTTGTTTTCGAGCGAGAGAGGAGCAGCGCACTCGTGCGTAAGCTCGCTCGATCCGCTCCGAGGACCACGAAGGAGCTGCTGCTGCTGCTGCTGCGGTTTGCTTTCTGTGGCCGCGCTCTGCTCAAATGCGATTCGGAACGACCGATAACCCGCGGAGACTGCGACGCGAACCTTCTGTGT
Source organism: Ormyrus pomaceus (assembly GCA_900474385.1). Classification (NCBI taxonomy): domain Eukaryota; kingdom Metazoa; phylum Arthropoda; class Insecta; order Hymenoptera; family Ormyridae; genus Ormyrus; species Ormyrus pomaceus. The sequence goes on from UCOM01001026.1 coordinate 33,432, forward strand.
GTATATACAGCGCGCCCAAGGAGATTGCTCGCTTGGTTTATCCCGGGGACGCGGGCCCCCGGCCGAGGGCGGCTGCAGATCGCGAATGCTAATTTTCGATGGACGCGCGGAGTATTGTGCGCCCCCGCGAGACAGATAGGGTAATTGTAATTGTTCCAAGTCTCGTTTTTCTTTTTTACTTTCTTCTTTTAACGGAATGTAAATGGCAAAGTTATTTTTGCACTTTAAAAAGGGCACGAAGAAAAGGCTTATTCGTCTTTTTAGATTTAAAATCGACTGAATAGATATTACTCGAAAGTGTATCCCATAATATTATACAGCTTAATGAAAAGGAAATAGCAATTCCGAATAATGAAACCATACCATTATTAACTTAGCTAAGATCTTTTACTTAAACCGTCAATTATGCTTTTACAACGGGCAGTATAAACGTTGAATGGAAGGAGAACTATTCGTTATAATGAATTCGTAGTATTAATTTTCCACATGTAGGTTTACTATCGCAAGCAGCCGCACAACTCGCGCCAATGTCGAACGAGTCAATTTTCTATTCGGATGCATTGAGTGAAAGTTTCTCTGAATAAAAAGTAGGATCGTACAAGCGGGGAAGACAGGTGTAAGTACACTCGATTCTTCATACTCGTTCCTACGGTAATGCCCACTACACGTGTTTTCGGAGTTTACATTTCAATCGAATTTATTAAACCGTCGCTTGTACAAAGTAAACGGTTCGCGCGGCCGATCGCTTGTTTTCGTTGCTTTTACTCGAACTTTTTCAAGTCACGTTTGTGTTTTGAGAAAGTTTGATACGTCAATCGCGAGTAGGTGAAATGTTTAATAAAATTATTAAGATAATAAACAATAGACACATTGAGGACAATCAAAATCGGCAAACAATTTACTTGCGTCATAACTTTCTGTAGCGTCGAATACTTGCCAAAATTGCCGTCCGTCAGAAAATCGCCACCATATTTCCTTAACCGAAAAGCGAGGAGCCGAGGAGAGCATTAAGTCTGTACAGGCGAGGAGTAGTGCGACGATCATTCCGGTTCAGCGATCGTCCGGCTTGTCGGGGGGCCGTAAAACCTTTGAAAGATGCGCGAGCGAGCGGGGACCGGAATGCTCCGGCGCGCGAAGCCAGAGCAAGAAAAGCCAGCGGCGAGCGAGAAAATTCTATTGCCGTAGATGGAATACTTTTCCTCGTGTAATCGGCCGAACGGCCGATTATATTTCGATGTGGGTGTATTTGAGCGATGAAAACTTGCGAGGGCTTCGGTCGTTAAGGTTTTTCTCCGAGTTTTCGGAGGAGGGAGTTTTTTAATCTTGCGGCCATTAATTTATTTGATGAAGAATTCTCGGTCGATTGCGATGTTTTAGGTTGATTTACTGATTAGAATAAAATCGTAATCTTATTGTAACGGGTCGCGTACGGATTTATATTTAATTTTAATTTATGTCACTATAATTATGAAATATATACGTATAGATTTTAAGAATACTTTCATGCTGCAATTATCCAAGAATTAGAAAAGTTTCCAATAACCTTTCTATCGCAATATTTCATTTTTTCTATCGAAATAATTGTTTTCTCAGTAATCCGTAAACAGATCGTTTCTCCTTCGGCCGAATAAGATGGAATGGAAATTCCATTGGTAATAAGCGACGTTCGATTTCACATCATCGTCGCACTAATTACACTTATCGAGAAGCGGAGAAAGCAAAAATGCAAAAAGAGTAAAGGATGTCACCGTCTAACGTCGGGCGCCTCCGGCAGAAACTCTCGATTCCTCGCGGCGAGCGTCCATTTATCAAAAATAAATAATCGCATCACCCGCAAGAGGCGTTTTCTCCCGGCGCGCGAACCGCTAATCGAACGAAAGTCCTCGCTCGAAATGTAATTCGCGCAAAAGCCCCGCGTCGAAATGTCGCGTCTAACGCGCGCGCGCGCAAAAAAAAAAAGGAAAAAACGAAGCTGTCGATTCGAGGTCATTGGGGCACTAAATCAAGTCCGAGAGAGCATTAAGTAATTAAACGGCGACGGCGACAATATAACGTGGTTATCGCCGGGTCGGCCTTTTTTCGCGCCTCCTTTCACCGTCGCGCGCGCGAACCTCCGGCCGCGGCGCCTCTCGGACTTTCTCTTATTACCGGAAAAATCGCGCGGATATAAATCAACCTCGATTCTCCGCCAGGAAAGTTAAGGCCTCGGACCGCCGAGCGCGACTGTTTTTTTTTTTTTTTTCTTTTTGGAGCTTGTTTTTTTCTTATTTCTTGACCAGCTCCGCTCTTCTGTGCCTTCGGGCCTGCGATGTTTTGGGTTTTCGTGGAGGATTCGAGCGATGTAGTTTTGCATCGGAGGCGATTCGTGGAGTCGGATAAATGTAATTTCTAAAGTTAGTAGAGTGGAAATTAAGTTTGGTAGTGTTAGCTTTACACTTGTTCAATAAAAGTGTAAGTAAAATAAGATCTGGAGAGAGATGATCACTTAATTTCTTAAATGAGAAATAAGAAAAGTCAGGTTAGGCAGATTAGACCACGCAATAATAAATATTAAGATATACTGTTTTTAAAGAGAAGATATTTTTTTTATTCAAACGGAAATCGTTGCTCTATGCACAATCATTTCGCCCACAGGCTGGCTGATGAGTTGTTTGATAGTATTCGTTTATTAATTTTCGAAACATTAATTGCTGTTTTATAGCGCTTAATAACGCTTATGAGTAAATTTATTAATAACCGCGCATAAATGTCAAAATAAAATTTCATTTAAGTTTACCGTTACTCGTATAACGCACCTTGAATTTTGTGAAAATATACTTTTGCGCAATGTGCAAAAATGTACTTTATTTCATTTAATAACTTTTCAAACTTTCACTGTTTCAAAATTTACTGTATCAATTTACAACTGGATTTATCCTGTTACAATTTGATTTTTTTTTTTACCTCGTTTTATTTCTTCTTGTTCCGAAAGATGTAATTAAGACACCGCAATGTTACTTCGCGACGTAAGCCCGAATTAATCCCAATGGACTTTTACGTATTCTTACGACTCCATTATGCATTATAAGACGAATTTCGTTTCAAATTATATGCAAAACTTCTTCTCTTGGAAATCATTCAAGTTAGAAAAGTTTAGGATTTTAAAATTTAGTTAATGAAAGCATGCATAAAACATTCGAATGAATGTGCATCGTAGACATACTTACATTGTATTAAATAAAGCATTTTCGTTCGGAAAAGAAAGTTTTTAATGTGCTCTCGATGTTACATGAAAATTTCACCCAATAAAACGAAAATTTGTAAAATTGGTTCCTTGTATCGGTGCGATTTTTTTTCCGCGTACAGATGTAACGGACGATTTATTACTTTCGCAAATTCGAGCGGCAGCAGGCTATAAAAAACGAAAGTAAAAAATTTCCCAGTTATGCGTAAGCGGAAGTTGAATTTTACCGAAATGAAGAAAGTAAAAGCTGAGGCGCAATAAAATTACTTGCTCGATATAAAAATGTATATGTGCCCGCAGCTTTCTTTTACAAGCCAGGATCCTGCAATGGAAAGTAAAAAGAGCAACGAGCTTTAAAGACGTGATTTATTAAATAAATCTAGCATAATTAATAAGCGTTTCACGTAATTAATGGTAGAAGAATATTCAAGGTATAAAAAGGAATTTTTAATTTTTGTTTTGATTTGAAGAATTATCATGAATAAGTTTAAACTGTGTCATTTTATTTAAGGGGGTCTTGCACGAAATATAGACTATATTTGCTAATTTTATATTTCAAGTATTTAAGGTTTAATAATGTGATTGGTCATATATGTTAAAGAGGTGTTCCCTACGATCCAAATACAAATTTAAAAGCTATAAATATCTTTCAACAAATGCAGATGCAGTTCATTAAAAAAATAATCGTTTAAAACATGGGAATGTTTTTTTTTCGGTCGCGCAATGCGCTTTTCCGTTATTGTATTCATAAAATGATTTTCACGAATCTATGAAAAAAATGAAGAATTTTAAAGTGCTAAATATTAGTTCTTTGTACGTTTCAGAATAACATCCATTTATCTTTTTTGCAATTTGTTTACTTTAAACAATTGACAGTAGCTTTTAAACAAATTAAATTGGCAAAATTTTTAATTTTAAAGCACTGGGAACAATATTTATTCGTTATTTTTTAATAATAACTTTTATTGCGATCGATAGTACAATGTTTTTTCTTCAAAATAAGGGTTTGAAAATCTCATTATCTTGAATAGAAAAAAAGACATTGAATAAAATAAGCGAAAAAGTGTAAAAGCGCACTTTTCTTCATTAAATTTTCAATAACTTCGATTCTAATTAACTTCTTTGAATTTTTAAAAAACAGATGAATTCCTTATTAAATAAAGGAATCATTTGTCATGTCTCGGATGCCAATACCTTTTATAGTTCTTTCAGGAGAACGGTTTAAACCGTTAAATTGAACCGGTTAAATTGAAATCTCTAATTATTATTATTATTACTATTTATTTTATATTTTAATTCTTTATTTGTATTTTTTAATATAAAAATAAATAAATAAATATTATTTAGTATATGTAAATAACTTTATTTATTAATAAATTCAATATTAATAATAAATTAAGGATAAAAGTTAAAAAAGTTTTAATTCATAAATATCAAACACGGTCCAAACATTGAAGCGTAACGTGTTGAACATTTAATTATAGAAGTTGTCAACGCTCGTTGAACTATAGTAATACAAAAATCGGACTGCGTTTACCAATTTTACTTTAAAAATGGTAATAAATTAATCAACCGTATTATTGAAGTATATTAAATCAAAGAAATTTGTACTTATACGTTCCAAAATTTCAGCATAAAGTAAAAATATTAGTAATTATTTTTCGAATTTCTTTTCTCAAATCTTTCTCGCGTAAAAAAAAATTTTAGTCAAATTAAGTCCTTGTAGTGTGTAAGTTTACAGCGTAATTCATAATTTACCCTGAAAACAATTTTGAATAACTATTTCCTGTTATAAGCAGCCTTTATAAACTTGCTTAACTTTTTGCCGTCGCAGAAGCTGAATTATCGTATGCCAAAAAAATACTGCTAAACAATATAACTGATAACCAATAATTTCACGTATCGCGGCCTCGGATGGTCAAAAGTGCGACCTGGTCGCGCGGCCACCCGAGGCCGTGCATCCGCGGATGCGCAATGTCAGCAACGGCTACAGCTGCACGAGATGCACAGCGTCAGCATGAATCCTGGCATGATTTTCTTTTCCCGCCGCTGGTTCTCGCATCGGATCTGACGGCGACGGATATCCAAAGCGTTGCTTTTTTAATTAAGGACGTTCACACGCAGTAGCGGTGATCAATTTTATCGAAATTTTGAAAATTGCAATACGATAATTTATAATGATAGCCTTCTATAATTAGTAATATGTAATACGAGTAAAATAATTAAAAAATTTTAATGTAAAAGCAACAGTAAATTAAAACAATATTTAAAAACAAACGTGCTGGCGCGCTAACACTATATTAGATATACAAATAACATTTTCAACAATTCAAAATTAGTAGCGGAAGCTATTATAAAAATGATTGCATAAATCAATTAATTTTAAGTGCTTCAATTTAAATTTGTACGTTATTCTTAATGTAATGTTGTAGAACACTATAAAGTGGTATCTACTGATAGTATGGATGTTACCGGGGGAAAAAGTTTGAGTATAACGGAGACTGCATATTTATTCATAAAAAGACATGATGAAAACTCCTATACTGCACAATTAGAAAAAATGAATATTTCCGTCTTCAGTCATCCAGAGATAAGCTTACGTATTTCCAATTGCAGTAATTTTAAACCAGATGCAAATGCGCTTAGAAAACCTTTTAAAGTTTTCTTAGATGACAGTGGAAAGGTAAGAGTTCTTTGATAACCATTGAATGAATAAAGATGATCCTTGGAACCCTTGATTTCATTAAAAATATACTTTTACATTATAAATACGAACCCCTTTTAATTTAATTAGTTTTAAAATTATATACATTTTCATTTAGTTCAAAAGTATAAAAGTTAGCAAGGATGACGTGGATCTGTCCATCGCCAGAAAGTTTTTCTTAGCTTCATTATTTCAAGTCAATAAACAAAAACTTCAGGAGACAGCTTCGGGAAAAAAATTTATATTCAACGACAACGCGGTAAATCTATAAATCAAACTGATTTATTTATTAATCGAAGTATGACGTACACATTTAATTATGTTTTTTATAGCTTTCAAATTTAGGAAAATGCGATACAACTTATAGAGGTTTTAAAAACCAATATCAGAATTATGAAATTAATTTTACAAAGAAACTGAGGACTTGTCGTGGTTTTGAATCTTCAGCTTACAAAAGTGACAAACAGTATGTGGATAATATTTGCAGAGGCATTCCAAAAGTTTGTATAAAAAATAGTTGTTTATATCAGAAAATAGTATTGGGCATTCTTACTAATTTGAAAAAATGTTTTAACAGGAAGAAAATTCCGATGCCTTTAAGACTTACTTTAAGAGTTTCGGTCATATGGGTATTAATTTCGAAGATGATGAATTCTATAAATTCAAAATAAGGGATGGTATACGTTACAAACCTTGGAAAAATTCAGACGAATATTTTACTAGTAACTATATGTACGTTTGAAAATTGAATAACATCTTCTTTTTTTTTGTGCAATTTTCAATATATTTTCACATTAATATTTCTTAATTAAAATTTCTTAGAACGATTTTCGAGTTAGATCCTCCTATCGAACCAGAAGACCTCAGAAAAAGAAAAGAAAGTAGTAAAGATCCGGAGCCTTTTAATGATAATGATTCTAAAGAAATAACGGAACTGCCGTATATTAATATAGACAGAAGTATTATAGAAGGACCTACTAGTAATAACGTGATTCGAGTTTACAAAGCAATAGCTTGCCAGCTTCTCAAAAACAATGGCCATCCTTCGTGAAACATTTAAATGTGCTTAAGATATGCACAATAATAACGTAAATATTTATTTTTTATTATTTTGCTTATTAAAAAGATATAAATGGGTTGGGATTTATTTGGTGATGGAAAGTTTTTTCTAGCATTAAAAAGAATTATTTATAAAAAGCATGTAAGTTTGTCATTATAACAATAAATTGATAAAAAATGCAATTTAAACATATGATTGAATGATTATTAGCAAAGATATTGCACTTTCAAAATTCGTGTGACATCACGATTGTACACAATATAAATATACTACGCCGTGAAACATTACATTCATAGTGTTGCTTTCTCATAGAGAAAGCTTTGGAACGGCAGCATTTTTCATATTTTGACATAAAAGCACATATTTAGGTTCAGAGAGTCCGAAAAAAATAGTTTTTAAAAACTGTCCGGATGTATGTATGTAAGTATGTACGTACATATGTATTTTTATATTGAATTTGATCTTTTGATGTTATAATAAATTTTTATCACGTTATTTAGTGAAATAAATGTGCCCCGTATGCGGGGCAGGTTGGCCTAAAATTTTGTTGCATAAAAATGGTTTATAACTTTTTTGTATATTATCTAATTCTTTTGTAAAAAATCATGAATATATTACGGATATAGTAATTTCAAATGGTACTTCGTTTTTTTTTTTTTTTTTTTTTCATCAAACGCATTATGCTTAGAAAAAAAAATGTAAAAACACGGCCACATCGCCCCAGTCTCCCCTAATTACTCTTTTAATACAAAACTATTAGAAAACTATTTATACATTTCATTTCCGGAGTTCACATTTTTCGTTAAAATGCCCGAAGCAACGACTGTTCTCAAAACTGTTAAAAAATCTTTCTCGCTGCCTCCACTGAACGCAAAATCCCCAGCCAACTCGCATCATCTCCCTCCGAACGGCGGAAAAGCGCAGCAGCCACTTCCAGGCGCATGTATATATGCGCGGGTAGCCTTAATTTCCAGATCGCCGCGGCGATTAACGGGTTCGCGGCATCGCGTTGCGCGAATAACGCGAGCCGGAGAGCGACCGTTAGGTCCGATTTTCAGCCAGAAATTGCCTCAATTACCGACAATGTGACCTGGCATTTGCAGTCGCTGCGGAGATGAGCGGAGTCTGCTGAATCCTAGGAGTGCAGTTGCGGCCTAAGGAGCCTTCGGGCTTCGTTATGCGTTATGAGTTGGCGGTGCGGTTGGATGTAGTTTTCTTTTTGGTACCCGTTTTATTGCGAGTGATTTTCATTTATTTTGCTTCGAAGTTGATTGTTGCATTGTCAACATTTTTTATAAACATTTTCTTACGATATTCTTACTGATTGTGTCTGAAACAAAAATGTTTCCAAAGGACAAAAAACAAAAAGCTGAATTGAAATAAAATTTAATTATTTGTATAAAAATTTTTATTAAAATAACATTCAATCGTGTACAGAAACACTTCGACTCCCAACATCTGAATTATTTATAATTTTAATGCACCGGCCCCGTAAAAAAATACGAGATCCAAACTTTTTTCACTCCAACTTATAAAAAGCTGCAATACTCAGTCTTAAAACTTGATAAACCAATCGGAACCCTCAATTATTATCATAGAAATCTCGCACCTTTGATCCCTCTACTCCCTACCGGGCGCCTCGGTCGCATCAACAGCCTCCTTCCCCGAGCCACCAAGCAGCTCGGACCTCCACTGGTCGACTCTGTCGTAAACGATGACGATCCTCGAGCTCTCGGCTCGGTCCTTCTCCAGGGCGACGGTGGCGAGGTCGTCGCTCTCCTCGGCGTGCGACTCGATCAGCACGAAGAGGAGGTCCTGCCCGCCGCCGTTCGTCCTGTAGGAGACGGTCGCGTTGGCGAAGCCGACCCCACCCTCGACGAGCCTGACGTCGCCGTTCATGTGCAGCGCCGCCGCCAGGACGCAGTTGATGCTGTGGCCGGGAGGGGCGCTCACGGAGACTCGCGCCGAGGAGGAGACGCTCGTCGTGGAGTTCATGCTCTCGACGACGAGTCGCCGGCGCATCGCCTCGGACTCGGTGATGAAGTCGCCCTCCATTAGCCACTGGTCTCTGAAAGGAGGGAGTAGAGGCGTCCGCGTTATTATCGATGTTTCGTCGATGTTTATGTTTAAAATGAAAGAATCGACAAATGCATTGAGCGCGATAAAAATATAAAGCAGGTTTTTTAGAAAGAAGTCTTTTTTTTCCACTTTGGGAGTCGGCTCGACGAGCGATGCGTTCTTAAAAATAATGGCTCGACTAAACTCAATTAAATCTCACCCAGTGCAGAGCGCGAGCAGCGTCAGAAGCACCAGTAGCAAGAATGTCGGACCGCCCAGCATGCTGTTATCTGTCGGCTACAAGAGTCTTCGCGGCGCGACGAGGCGACTCGAATTGTCGATGATGGATCGATGATGCAAACGCACTGCCGAGTGAATAACTCTTAAGCTCACGCATGCGTCTTTGCTGCCGATCAACATCGATACGCGCGTCGGATGCGCTATAAGGTTTTAATCTCTTCTCCCAACGCGGTTACGATTTCACGGAGGTTTGCGTTCTCGACTTTGTCTATGTTTTAATCTTGTTTAATTTTTTCAGCAGTTATCTTTGCTCGCTGAGCGACTACTTTCCCACGCGTCATCGAAGATAGTCCTGAAATATATAAGTAGCGGTTTTTCAGCGACGTAATAAAAGTATTAAAAAAATCCACTTTGGCTTCAGATCCTTTATCGCAACAGTCCGATCCACAAGTTGCCAGCTCTATCGCGCAAGAGTTCGCCGGGAAGTCTCGGCGTCAACCCCTCGGGCGTTTCTGCCACTTTCACTGCAGCGAACTACTATGCTGCCTCGGGGGGGGTTCGTGACCTCGCGGCCTTGACCGGTTTCCGCGCGCCGCCACGGCCGCCTCGACTTATTTGCATCATCTGCGCTCTTATGCTAATTAGATATAGAGGCGCCGCGCGTGTTTACATGCCGCCGCCTCTCCGATCTCTTTCTCGATCGATTACGGTCTCGTCCGTAATTAAGCGGTCAATCGACTTTTTTTTTCTATATCGAGTCGTAAATCGACCGTTAATTAATCGGCTGAACTGTACGAGAGAGAGAGAGAGAGAGAGAGAGAGGGGGAGGAGGCTGCACGATTTGTAATTGTTAATTAATCGCCGCGAAAGTATGCGATTGTAACGATGAGTGCAGCCATCGTGCACCTGATGACTGATGAATCATTCAACAGTTATTCTGGTAATTAATCATACTCGGCGCGCGATTCTTATTATTGCGGTTCGTCGACCTCGAGCCAACTGCGGCGATGTATTCTATACTTGGCGCGAGTTGCGGTGTATCATTCGCCGTCAATTGATTCGATGCGTCGTGCAGAAGCTTTCTTACGTGAAATTACCACTGTTTTTTCAATGCTTCAATGCTTTCCAATTTTAGTAAAATTGTCAACAGAAGTATTTAAAATTAATTGTCTCGTAACACGTAAACGCTTGCTGAATTATCGTCTTTAATATTGTTTACCCAATGAACTCGTCTTACTCGAAATTCTTAAGCGAAGCCTCAATAATTATCCTTGCACATTTTACACCGCTAATCACACCGACTTACAACCCCTACATCTTGCATCCGAACTTGGTCGTTCATCGAAAGCAACGACTCGACTACCGCCCCAATAAATCCCAATGAATTTTCAAGCCACCGAAAAAACAATAGCGACCGCTACTCCCAATCCGCTCGAGAGTGTCGCTCGACGCGCGCAATTCTCGATAAGCCCCCACTGAAATACCGTCACGTGCGAGAAAATTCGGTTCGCTCGCCGGGCGGTCGGGGTCGACTGAGCGCCGCGCGCACGAGCGTGTATACACACCGCGCGAGTACAGTTACCAGCCTCTGCACACTATACGTGTGCACGGCGCGCCACTGAAATTGTGGCGTCGTTTGCATGCGCGCGGCTCGCGACTCCTCGCGTGAGCCGCTTATTTTCGTTAACCTCCTTCGCGGCAGGCCAAGCGGAAAAACGAGCGACTATATTTACGAAGGGGGCGAGGGGGGGCGTATACCATGCGCGTGTATAGCCTTTTGCTTTTCCTTCGCGGCGCCTGTGCTTTCGTCTGCCGATTTCAAAGGGTTGTAGGCGAAGAGGCCACCTCCGTCACGGAGCTGCTTTTCTTTTGGGTTTTTTCGTTTATGGATTTGTTTAAACGGCGGCGGAAGCGAAGCGTTGGCCCTCGAAATAGGCTGCTGAATCAAGAGTGAAGTTTTTATTTACAGTCAATGGATAAAGCGTTTGTATATAAAACTGGTCCCCTGCGAGGGTTTACCTATTATTCATTATGCGAAAGCCTTTCTTTAATTCGATCGCATTTCCGACAATCTAGATTTTCTCTCGGCTCACTTGCACAAACGAACCAGATTACAATTCAGCCATACTTTCCAAGATCGACCTGATCGCACTTCCAACGAGACGAATCGCGCGAACAAGTGCCAAGTGCCGTCGATTACCCCGACAAGATTTCTCTACACTTTCCTGATCCGCGGATTACCTGTAAGCTTAGAAAAAAGAAAAACGCATTTATCATCGACATCCAATATGCGCCGGCAGCCATATAACATTATATCCTTAACGAGGCTCGTCGCAATCTCGATTCCCCAACGACGAGCAGCGAGCTCTCTGCATTTAAACATTTTTCCCCGTCGCTCAAGATCTTTTAATTTCAAGTTCAACGTCGCGCGATCAGTCACGGCCCACTGAGCGTGTATACGTATATATTTCTATAATACACCTATACGCGCGTCTCGTTAGACGCTTTCCCCGCGACGCGATGTGCGTTCGACAAAAGGCGCCGCTGCGTCAGCTGCGCGATGGCCGACGCTCTAATGAATCTCTGATGAAGTTCGAGGTCGATTTTGCGCCTAGGAGGATTATCATTATTATACTTCTGCACCGCGAGCTTTCGTATACTTTCTTTTTGCACCGCTGCTACGAGGAGCGACTAATCGGTGCTTTGCTCTTTTTTTTTTCTGAAAGCGCCGGGATATTATGGAAATATCTTAAGATAGATGTTGGGGAGAAAGGTTACGGTGCATTGTTCCGAACGGTGCCGGATTGATGAACGGACGGTGAGAAGCGATTGTTCCCTCGTGATCGTGGCTGAAGGCGCTAATTTTTCTGTTCGCGGTGTCGGTTTTCTTTTCTTTTTCTAATGCATATATTAAGTATCTTTAGTTCAAGTCGGCAATAATTTTAATATTGAACGCGCGATTGTCAATACAAAAGAAAACTTTCGGATGCATTTAATTTTATTAATGAAATAATTGTAACATTCAATTTTCTCGCTTAATACTCGGTGCTTGAAAGTGCAGCTGTACTGATATTTCAAGTCAGCACAATTAAGAGATTCCAGTACTGATAATAGTTAGCATCTCAACGGAGCACAAAGCTATAAAAATAAATCGCAAAAAACCATCTCCACCCCATTCACAATAGTATAAAGACGCTCGATGAAAACTACGGTCCCGCAAAACCGGTCGTCTCCGTACGTGCAAGAGAGCACCAACTCGTACCGACTCTCGAACCATCCGAAAATAGCGCGCTCCAAGAGAAAAGAGCATACACGAGCCCAAGCCTCAAAGGCACTAAAAGCCGCAAAGATCCGTTGTACGCGGAACGCCGCGACGCGCGCGTGCGTGTACACGTAACGCCACACGCAGGCGGTGCCGCGCATCTCTCTTTTCTCTCGTTTCGACCCCGGTCACGATCGGTCGTCCGCGAGAGAGAGAAAGAGAGAGCCCAGATCCATACCATCGGCGCCGCTCCTTCCTCTGGCTCCGGGAAACGCCGGGCAGAAAAGCTCGAGTCGAACGGCCGACTAAGGCCATTTGCTCGGCGAGACCGAAACCGGTAACATAACGCCGCATACGCCAAAAAAAAAGTGGATACGCGATCGCTTGTATATATATACCTTCGCGGAATATTGCTCCGCGCGAGTCGAGTCGGCATCAGCCGCTGCACGCATACTTTCGCCGAGAGTGTACGTACCCGCCGGTTTTACTTTCCTGAGCCGAGACACACATAATTCTAATACGAGTTATGCTAACGGAAGCTCCGAAAATCGGCCGTCGCTTAATTCATATTCGCCGCGAATCCAGTGGTCAGTGGGACGAAGGCAGGAGCCCCCGACGGTGATGCGGCCCCTCGTCGATTCGTGACTTCCGCCGCGCGCGGCGACACGACAATCGAAAAAGGAATTCCCTCTCGGGCGATCGTACGTATACGTCATGCTCGCGGGCGAAGAAGCCATCGTCGCCGACACTCGAACTTCGGGGCTCGTCAGTCGCGAAAGGCAGCCCCGCTGGCTCGAGGTCGAGACGCTCGAGCCGATCTACAGTGCGCTCGGCAGCAGCGGCAGCTCCTCGCGCGACAATAACCCCGAGAACGAGATCGTCGCCAGTCCCCGGTCGAGGAGGACAGCCACCGCCAGGCAGAGGTGCCCGAGCACTCGCGCCGGCAAGCCGCCGATACCGCCGAGCTACAGGAGGCAGGAGCAGGCGCTGACCGAGCCGATTTACAGCGTGGTGAACAAGAGGCCCGCGGAGGTTCAGCCTGCGCCGGCCGAGCAGGAGACTCGGAGCAGCAGCAGCAGGCGGCAGGAGCTGGAGAACTGGCTGAGGACCGCCTCGAGGGAGAGAGGAGCCATGTTCGCGAGGGAGGCGCTGGACTCGGGGGATCACGAGTGGAGGAGGGAGAGTAATGGAAATGTTTACGTGCCCGCGCCGAGGGGTGTCGTGGGGCTGGTCGGCCCGTACAGGTACGCCGCCTCGGTTATTTAGTGGCAGTGCGCTCGTGTCGAAATCTTTTTGATGTTTTCACGTTTTTGATATTAAAAGGGGATATTGAAAGCGTCGTTTTGCGGCATTTAATGGTTTCGCGTGGATTTTTGACAGTATTTATTTAAATTAAAATAAAAACTATACAAATTTATGGTTGCGCTGTTTTATTCATTTAAAATAAGTATATTACATACTACCAAAGAGCGACGCAAGTTTGGGTCACAGAATTTTTTTTTAATTTTAGAATGTGCTTTCTATAACAAAATACATCTATTCAGTTTTTAACGATCGATTTTTCAAAAGTTGTAGTATGTAAGTAATGTTGGTTCAATTACTTATAATTAAGTTTTGTCGACTAAATAAGATTTATCAAAAAATCATCATTATTTTTTCAAAGGTTTAGCCAAAAAAGATTTACAATTCAATTAGAGTATTCCACATTTTATTGTAGTAAAATTCCAATTTTTACATTTCTATATTAAAAAGCACGTTCCAAAGTCATTACAGAATTCGTGACCAATACGTGATTCTCTCCTTGTAGGTAATATCAAGAGTAATTTTATTTCTCGTGAAAGTTTCAATTTATTAATCAAAGAGCATGCTAATTTCAACACTTTACACTGGACTGAATTTTTTGGCTGTAAGTCAGTTTACTAAATCAAAAGAATTCAAACTCTAGAATTCATCAAAATCCCAGCGAAGACGAACCTCGCCAGTATATCCTAGAAGAGGAAGAGCTGGTAGAGGAGATCGTCGACTCTGTGAGCGAAATCGCGGCCAGGCAGCAAACTCAGCAGCAACCGCGTCTCTCCAACGAGGACTATAGCAGACCCAAATGGCGAATCACGAACGACTCAGCGCCCGAAAGCAACAACAACAACAACGAGGGGGAGGAAGACGAGGAGGACAACGATACGCTGGTCAACGGCGACGGCGACTTTCCCGAGGAGGAGAAACTCAAAGACGAAACGGCGAAAGTGAGCGAAACCAAGGGGGAGGAGAGCTGGAAACTTGGCGCCGAGAGAGGAGCGATCCTCGGCGCCGTCAAGTACGGCAAGGAGGAGAGAGCCGTCGATGTACCGGATGGAGCCTCCGCCGTTTCCACCGCTACGACGTTCAAGCCGAAAGCCGGTAAGACCGTTTTGATCAATGGGCCATTTTCCTCCCGAAAAGTTCTCAGGGAACTTGCCGCGTCGGCTTCGATCGCCGCATCCGCGCGCAAATTAGTATATTCTTTTCCGCCGCTCCTATCGGCGAAAGATCGGCCGAGGGGATTTGCATACAATATTTCGGCTCGTCATCGGCGGCGAAAACCTGCTAATGCACACCCGACATGTGGGAAAGGAATCGCGTAGAGTGGAGAAGGTGACTCGACTCTGCGTGCAAGCTTGAGTCGTCGGACGAGGACTCGAGTAAGGTTTTACGAGGCTTCTGCGGAGGTTCGTCTTTCATGAAAGTGGACGATTTGACGAGTGGAAGATGTGCATAACGGCTTTTATAATAGTACGCGCATATTTACGTGATCATGAATCATGCATAAGGCTCCTATGCAAGCAAGTTAACGAACGATACTTGCTTACTTTTTATTGTAACACTTTTAAATTGAAAGACTAATAATGATTTTAACTTATATATTACATTAATATCTACAAGCCCACGATGAATTTAATTATAATAAAAATGTTTAAACTATCGATGAAAATTAATTGCACATCGATCGATCAAAAGTTTGCATAAAAGTATATAAATAACATTGCTGCTTTACAAGTGCGTAGCATTTACATGAAACGTTCAATTAACATAAAATATCTTGGAAAATTACAATGTTTGCTAATATTAGCCAATTTTATTTAACGTTTAGTATCAGAATCGAAGATAAAAAAAATCAAAGAAATCCATATATGTGCGTCGGTTAGAAAATTATTTATTATCAATACAACTAAATAGGCAGAGATTTTTTTCAATTAATAGAGCATCCAGAAATCGAATAAAACACTCCCGCCGGAGCGTTTAGCGAAACTATACCAGCCTCGTAAACCTGCCATCTCCGGCGCCCCTCTCGCATAACGATTCTGACACACATCCCAGCGCGCAGCTGTTAATCAGGGATTGCGCTCCGGCCGCAAAGGTTCCCCATCAAAAATCTCGCATTCCCTCTCCCCATTGTCCGTAAGATCCTCTCCTCCTCGGCCACGCCGACCAGTGATTTATATTCAAGTCGGCGCTGCGCCGAGGGACACAGAGAGAGAGGAGAAGAGGAACGTACGGTATATCGTTCGAAGCGTAGCGGTGCGCGAGGACGGGTATGACTCGCGCGCATGCCTGCATGAGCGAGCTCTCGGATAAGACGTGACATTAGAGCAGCTCCTCCGAGTCCCCCCGGCTTGCGCTGGCTGCTTTGCCTTCTTGCCCCGCGGGCTGCTCCGGCCGCGCGCGCCGAGGCGCTTAAAAATTCATCGGCCTTTATGCAATCAATCCCCCGATGAAGATTAATGTGGGAGATACTAATCGCGAGCGGTATACGGAAGGGAAGAGAGAGACTCTCCTCGCGGAGAGCGGCTTCCTATTGCCTTTGTTTTTGCGGTGCGGTTATTTATTCCCCCGATTGCATGGGATGCAGGGGGGGGGGGGGAGATCCTCTTTATTAAGCTCGCGGGGCACACGCCTTGCGGCAGGAATTGTCAAATCTCACTTAATTAAATTTCTTTCTTATGGTCAATTAGCAGGCTTGGGGAGGTTTTTTTTTGTACCCTTGGAAATATCGGGCGATTTAGTCAAATGATAGGGAAAAATAGTACCCTGTTTTGTATTGGAGCGAAGTTTGCATGATTTTTGCGACCTTCATTTATGACTACAAAATTTGATTCATTTTTTTCAATAAGTCAAAACCTCTTCGACAACAATCTTTTGACCTCTCAGATCAAAGGTGTTATTTCCAACTTTTATTTTATTTAACAAAGCTTTATACCTTCATTAAATATAATGTTGTAAAACAATAAAGTTGTTATTATATTATTACATTTTTCTATATTCGCCAGAATCTCGAAAAAAGTCAAGCGCATTAAAATTGCTTGCATACTTTTTCTTTGATGTTGGAGACTAGAATAAAATCTTTCAAAGTCTCGTAAAGAAGAGTGATAAAATTAACAATAAATTATTGCATCCTGGTTGCCATATCGTTATTATCATTATTAAAAAATTAAAATTTTTCACTTTAATTTTCAATTCAAGTCTGCAATATACTGCTTATAAATTCTTTTATATATTAAAATTAAAAGACGTTTATAACGTACATTAACGTAAATTGATATAATATTATTATAACATAATTTCCTATTCATCAAAAATTTCTTTATAAATTTATCGCAAATAAATCAAAATTCATCGCTGTAAAACATTAATCTTCGCATCTTAATTTTTTATAAAAAAAAAAGAAAAAAAAATTGTGCACAAAAAAATTTAATTGAAAAGTCATCGTTAGTTCATATACAAAATAAAATTATTAGGCCGTAAAAAATGTCTTGGATGAAATTATTAGTGTAATAAGAAGGATGTTTCATTGCGTGTCACAGCACGACACCAAAGTGACAAATTAGTGGATTAAGTATATATAATGAATGCTCAATTTTCTAGTATATAAAGTAGCTTTAAAATACAGTTTACAAGTATGCGTAGTTCCTTCTACACAAGGTTTTCTTTTTTTACAAAACTTGGAGATCATTTCGCGACGTTCATACGTAGAAAGGCCAACGTAAAATAAATTTGTAAAACTTGTCGCGAATGTGCTGATAATACTCTTTTCTTTTTCCATATCAACTCAACACTAGTTCGCTGCATAAGCATGCACATTCTTGCTCGACTGAAGCATGCAAATCTTCTCGAGAGCGATGCAATTTGAATTTACGCAGAGTCCTGCTTGAAATTAATCAGCTTCAATTTAACCGAATCTCCACAACTGAAACCTTTGCCGATTCACGGAGAACACGATAAATCGCCGGGCATTACGTCCGAGCGCTAAAACCGAACGCAGAAAAGGCTTTTCCCTCCGTCGCGCTCCGAGCGGCGAAGAATGGACGCGCCGCGGTGATCACCGCGCCAGCTGGTCGGCGTCGGCTTATCTCGGTGGCTCGATCGAATTTACTCTCTCGCGCGACACACACCGCGGATTCGTTCCGTGTCCCGGCGGTGTCCTTCGGGCGCTTCGTATCTTCCTCGCCGCGCTGTATGAAGCGCGCCCGAATTATGTGGAGCGAGCTGCGAGCGCTGGGCGGCAAATGGCTCGAGCGGAAATACTGTCGTCTCGAGGAGAGGCGATGTCGAGAAAAGTAGTTTAACGAGCCTCTTAAACATGTCATTCTTTATGCTTTCTTTTCCTCTCTGGCTTGCTTTGCTTTACATCGTTATTAATTCGATTTTAAACGCTGTCGAAATTTATCTTTTTTTTTCGTATCGCTCTACGGGTTCTTGTTTTATCTTATTTCACGTCGAGCTTTACACCGTGCAGCATGCCAAATTACGGTGGGACCTATATAGTTTCTAGTGAATTCGTTACCCACTTAAGAGTTTCTACCGATTCAGCCACCGTCGCTTTTACACTCAACTATTTAACTGGAACTTATATAATGATAATTGAATGAGTTATACGTTGTTTCCCGAAAAAATGTGAGATGGTTGAGTATTGGTGAATTATAGAAATTGAAATTACAAGGCGTGAATCTTAAACTCTCACGTAAAGCTGAATCCTACACTGAGAGAAAAAAAGGAGTAAAAATTACTATTCTGTATCGTAACTTGAGATATGAGAAGAAAAAAAAAGATTT